>VOQK01034798.1:3548-25166 GCA_015052645.1 Benitochromis conjunctus
GCTTTAAATGAGCAGTCTTTATCTTTAAATCTAACCATTATGGTGGTGTTTGCTGCCCTCTAGTGGAGATTAGGCAGGTTTTTAATAGACTTTGAAAACACATCAGATTCAAAAGGGTGGAAAAATCATGCTAGATATCTAACCTTGTGCTCAGTCTGAGGTTCAACCCGGTGGCGTTGGATGTGCTGAAACAACTGCTCTGGGGTGTTCCATTGGATCAGGCAAGCGTGGCGGCCTGGCAGTGGTATCACTTCCTTCATCCTCCTGGAACTGCCCACATACTCTCATCACATGAGGCCGAGACTCGCATTGTCTCGTGCCTGGACAAACCCAGGACCCGCTGCACCAGCGTGTATCTGACAGTGAGCCTAATGATTTCATCCCGATACCTAATGGCAGTCGGAGTGCTGTTATTGAGCCTGCAGAGGTGTGTGTGTGTGTGTCCCTTCATGGACCTGCCTCCCCAGACCGTCACTGACCCACCACCAAACTGCTCATGCTGAACGATGTTACAGGCATGTGCTCAGGGTGAATCTGTGCTCACCTGTTAAAGGACAGGGCACCAGAGGTGGACCTGGTATTCTATGGCAAATGCCAATTGGCCTCAATTGCTATTGGGGAGTGAGCGCAGGGCCCAGTAGAGTACGTCGGATCCTCAAGCCGCCTCATGAAGTCTGTTTCTGACTTTTTGGTCAGAGAGATTCACTCCAGTGAGGCTGAGTCAGGCTGCTAGAGGTCATTTTGTAGCTCTGCCAGTGCTCATCCTGCTGATGGGCTAAGGGCCTTATATGACCCTGTATAGCTCTGAGTAACTGCCCATCTTTTAGAGCAGGGGTAGGCGACTCCAGGCCTCGAGAGCCAGTGTCCTGCAGGTTTTAGATGTGTCCTTGATCCAACACAGCTGATTTAAATGGCTAAATGACCTCCTCAACATGTCTTGAAGTTCTCCACAGGCTGCTAATGAACTAATCATTTGATTCAGGTGTGCTGACTCAGGGTGAGCTATAAAACCTGCAGTGCATCGGCACTCGAGGCCTGGAGTTTCCACCCCTGTCCTAGAGTCTCCTGCATGTTCTTGAGACTGTGCTGAGAGACACAGCAAACCTTTGAGCAGTAGAACATGTTGATGAGTCTGGAGGAGTTGTACTACCTGTACCGCTGCAGAGTCCAGGTGTCACCTCGTGCTAACCGTACTGGCACTGACCCCAGCCAAACTAGTGAAAAACATTGTCAGTGGCCTCCACCTGTGAAACTGTTCTTGTTTTTGGGGGTTGTCTCATCGTTCTGCCTGTTGTTAATGTCATTAACACCAAAGCAGCTGATCCTGATTAATAACCCCCTCTGATAGTGACTGATTCAGAAGTTGATCTGACTTCATGCTGTACTCTGATTAAAGTCTTCCTTTATGCTTTTGGGCAGTGTTTTTATAGCTGCACCTACTCTTTAATCCAAGGCCTTTCTTTCTGACATATTTCCTGTTACCTGGTAATTAAACACATGTTTGCCTAGAAATGGGAGAGCTTAAAGAGCGCTTGTCTTTCTGGTTCACTATGAAAACATTTCTTGCATCAGCCGTTGTGCACACATTGTAAAAAATACTTTCAGTTTTGCTTTGGTGTACAGTCGCTTTGTCTGTGTCCTGTTGGTGTGAAAGTACCTCCTGTATGACCAGCCCGAGTCTGAGCTAGACTTTAAAAGCCACATCACAACAACACAAACACCACAACAGCCGTCTGTTTCTGCACTCCGAGGCTCACCTCTGTTCAGTGGACTTCAGGTAAAGTTGTCGGTTCCTTCTGTGTTGTGTGGCGCTTGCTGGTTGTTGCATCTGATTTTGGACACGCTAAGCGACGAGAAGCTTTTACTGAATAAACTGAGGAGTTAACTTGATGTGGGTGTTTTTGCATTTTGGTTTGAGAAGTACGATATTGAGTTATGCGGTGCACCGCAGGTTTTCCTGCTGCGTAGTTGGTCTCCCAGTGGACTGACTGGTTATGTAGTTTTGTATTTTCTAATTAAAAAAATAAAATAAAATTTTTGTTGCAAATTTTAGTTTTGAATTCAGTTTAGTTTCAGTTGTTGTTTGAGAGCAGGGTTGCTTTATTTTCATTGTGATTGCTTGAAATGTTTAATTTTAGTTGCGTTTGTGTTGGTGTGAACCTCTTACTGTGTGACGTGTACATACCAGAAAGCAGTCGACTCTCAGACACTGAAATTCCATCAAAGCCTCATCAACAAATTTTACAAGTTTAAAAAGAAGAAAAACTAAATATCTGTTTTATATTTGTTTTAGTTTAGTTTCATTTAATCTTTTAATAAAAGTTTTGTGAACCCGTCAAAGTTTTATTGTTAACTTTTTCTAAATGTATTAGTAATTGGTTTTAAACATTTTCAGCGATCACATCTGTCACAGTTCACTGTTGGTGCGTCATCTCGCCGCAGGCGGACGAGGAGTGAAAGAGAAAGGAGAACGAGTGCATTACTGCAGACCTTATCTTGTTTTAATAATCTGTGGAAGCCACAGTTTTATTTTAAATGATATGTTTATTATTTGCTCGGCTCTGCCGCTTAGCCACCTGACCACAACGTATCCAGGCACTCATTAAGTTCCTCGTTTTCTGTCTATTGTCTCCAAATGGCTTCGAAAATGTATCAACTCCCTGATCTGAGAAGATTTGATCAGAAAAAGTGCACTGGCAGGTTTTTCTGCTGAGTGGAAACATATGTTATGAAACATATGTTATGTGTGTTAAATGAGAATGCAGGCGTGATCCTGCAGACGTTGTAGCTGAAGAAAGTGAAAGTGTGTTTATTCTCACTTAACCCAAAGCTGTTTTTTTTCCAATGAACAAAAATGTGTTTAAAGTAAAAAAAAAATACAAATTCAATCACAAAATATTTTTCTTTTATCTTTTACACTGTTTTGTTTTTTTGGGGGGGGTGGGGGTGGGGGGTCACATAAAACAAAACAAAACATGGTTTTAATTTAAGTTCAAATGTGAGTCTTAAGTGCTCGTAATGACATTGATTCATTTGTTGAAGTAGCTTCCTTCTTTTACACTGAAGTGATTCATAGGTCATGTTACGTGGCTTAGTGCCAGTTAAAGAAAAAAAGATTTTTAAAAAGTGGCTCAAGACTTTTGCACAGCAGGAGATCAACAGTGAAATACAGAAACAGATGATAAACTGTTAACGGTTATGAATATATGTGTCTTTATAATTCCTGAGGTGTCCCGCAGGGCGCTGTACCTGGTTATGCTGTTCGGGGCTCCATATTTAAAAAATATTTATACTTCCATAGTTCCTTTAAAACTTGTATTTTTACAATAATGGACAGCATTTAAGACCCTAAAGCATTTTCTCAGGCTGGGACTCGGGGTAATAATATTTCTTATTAAAGCTAATTTTACATTTTGAGCAGTTCCAGTCGGAACGTTTTTCTTTCTTGTAAAATGGAAATATTTTGATGCATCTAGGAGCAGGAGATCCAGCATCTGTCTGCAGAGATCAAAAATCTTGAAAACTCACAGAACCTCAGTCCGTCTCTACGTCTGGAAGAGCTGCAGGAGGAAAACGCCCGACTCAAGTACCGCCTCAACATCCTGAAGAAGGTTCGAGATGCTCTGCTGAGAAGCGTCCTGAGGCGTTTGAATATTAACCTGAAAAAGGCAGGTTGATGAAAAACCATTAAACCTCTGTGCCGTCCTCAGAATCTGCAGGAAGAGTCATCGAGTCACCGCAGCAAAGCCATGTTGAACATCAACCAGCAGCTTCAGGAGGTCTTCAGCGAGGCCATCCGGGCCTCCTGCCCCGAGCTCGACAACCCGCCACTCTCCATCGCGCCCAGCCAGCAGGCCAAGTTTGGGGACTACCAGTGCAACAGCGCCATGAGCATGTCCCAGGTTAGACCGCCACGCCTGAAAACTGACGAGTTTATGTTAAAGTTCGATGGCTTATTATGATCTATGGTGGCTTGTTATGAATTATTGTGGCTTATTGTGATTTATAATAGCTTACTATGATTTGTACAGTTTTTACAGTTTCGTATTAGAGTGTCTCAGCAGTGCAGTGTGTCCTGGAAGCAGCAGGTCACATTAAAAAGCTTCAGATTCTTTAAGACTGTCTCTGGCTGTCGGGTTGCAGATGCTGAAGGCGAAGGGGACGAAGGTGAACCCGAGGGAGATCGCAGAGAAGATCATCAAAAATCTTCCAGACAACGAACTGGTCCAGAAAACCGAGGTGGCGGGGCCAGGTGAGGCTCCGCCTTCAATGATGTCTGTCTTTGGAGACAAACCAACACGTCTTATTCCCATAAATCTCAATTCAGGCATTTACTTTATTTTACTTTAGAACCTCGTCAACATGCCACGTGTACATATTCAAAGAGAAATCATTCAGAAATGACTGACGTGTCTCTTTCTTTGTTCTGCATAAATATTAAAAGATTCACAAAAGATTAAATAAGTGACTTAAAGGTGAGTCTAAAAAGTTGTCTCTTTCAGGTTTCATCAACATCTACCTGGAGAAGACGTTTGTGTCCAAACAGTTGAGCAACTTGTTGATGAACGGAGTGCAACCCCCACCGTTGCCATCCAGGAAGAAGGTCTGTGCACAGGCTGGAGTTATTTCCCCGCCATGTTTTTCCTTTTCACTCCAACACTGAAGTCTTTGATCCCGTTTTTAACCTTTGATTTAAACATTTGTGTCTAATAATCCAGCCGTGTTTGTACGAGTAATCGACACCGTGTCACACGCTTTTTTTCTACTCTTGCTTCTGTGAGCAGGATTCGTACGGGTGCTTGAAATCCTTGAAAATGCTTGATTTTAATATTGTCTTTTGTTCAAGGTTTGAAAAGTAGTTGAATTTCAGATGTGGTGCTTAAAGCTGCATTTCATTCACCACAAATAACTCTAAATGGACTGATTCTTATATAGTGCTTGTCTTCTCTCCCGGAGTACTCAAAGCGCTCTATACAACAACCTCATTCACCCAATCACACACATTCATACAAGCATACAATTCATTCATACATTCTATACTTAGTGCTCTAACTAACATTCATACGCATTCACTTGGGGTTAGTATCTTTGGCATGCAGACTGGGGGAGCCAGGGGTCGAACCACTAACCTTCCAATCAGTAGCTGACCTGCTCTACCACCTGAGCTACAGCCAGCCCCTCTGAGTGAATAGTTTTCTTATCAGATAGAAAAATGCCTGCCTGAGCTGATTGCACCTCTGCATGTCAGCCTCTCCCAGTCAGAGCCTGTCTTACTGTACATGATGTCATTAGCACAAACACTTTAAAGGACTTTAACAATAATACTGACAACAATGTAGTTAAACGTCTTACACTTAGTTTTATTACGAATGAACTTTGAACTTTGGGAATGAGCATTTAAGTCAACCTAGGATGATTTGTTTTAATTTTCACTTTCTGAGGTGATGCAAAGTGAAACATGCATTCTTTTTTCTTTTGGAAAATGGACCTTGAAACAGCTTAAAAAGTGCTTGAATTAGACCCTGAAAAGGTGTATGAACCCTGTGTGTAATGTCAAAGAGGCCCCGCCCACCAGCTATTTCGGTCCTTGACTTTCACAATAAAAGCCCTACACACACAGCAGATTTTAGTTTCACATTTTAAATGTTTTTTTTGTTTTTAACCAGTCGTGAAAAAGAAAATTCAATTTTTTCCCCAAATAATTTTCATATAAATTGTAGAAATGAGCTTCCTGTGAAGGCAATCTGGATGCAGCGATGGGGGGAGGAGCTCAGTTTAATATAGCAGGAACCAGAAAATGGACAGATTAGATCATTTTTTAAAAGAATAAAAAACCACATTTACTCATTTAATTATTTTGGTGCTGTAATAAATTTTCACATTTATCTGTGTGGACTGAAATTATTCATATAAAAATGTGGCGTTGGTCTCTGAGTTCACCTCAATGAGTTTACCTGTCTCCACGTCTGCGTTTATCACGTCCTGCGTGTTTGTGTTGCATTCAGGTGGTGGTGGATTTCTCGTCCCCAAACATCGCCAAAGAGATGCACGTGGGTCACCTGCGCTCCACCATCATCGGGGACAGCATGTGCCGCCTGTTTGAGTTTCTGGGATACGAAGTCCTCAGGTCAGCTCGGCTGCGCTCGCTGTGTCGTACCTGCGAACGTTGAAGAGCTTTCAGGAAATAAAAAGCTAAAAAGTTGGTGTTTATTTCTGCAGGCTGAACCACGTGGGGGACTGGGGGACCCAGTTTGGGATGCTGATCGCCCACCTGCAGGACATGTTTCCAGACTACCTGACCGTCTCCCCTCCCATCGGCGACCTGCAGGCCTTCTACAAAGTCAGTTCATGCTCAGCCGGTCTCTGTGTGTGATCTGTTTACCCAGAATGCACCTTTTGAAGGTTTTCTGCAGTCATGACACTGATCAAACGTTCGGGTACAGACGTTAATCTGGTGCAGCTTAAACGTGTCTTCAGCCCTGAAGGTTCCATGTTAATGTTTCCTGTAGCTGTGAAGTTATTAAAGCTAAAAAATGCTGCAGAAATAAGAAAAAAAGCCCCAAATTAAACCGACCGTGAGGTCTGTGAACATATTCAGTGTGAGTTCTCGTAGCTTCATTAGATGAACTGGAGTTACTGTGTGGGAGACGGTGAAAGGAGGGAGCTGACAGGCGCTCTGCGTTCACACTCTCCTTTTGTTGCTCGCCTTCAGGAGTCGAAGAAGCGCTTTGACACGGACGAGGAGTTTAAGAAGCGGGCGTACCAGTGTGTCGTCAAACTGCAGAGCAAAGAGCCGGACTTCATCCAAGCCTGGAACCTCATCTGCGACGTTTCCAGGAAAGGTACGCCGGGTTTTAGCCTTTCATGCTAACAGGAATGAAACGCTCTGGGCTCGGCTTAAATTAGTCATGTGACAAGAAGACGGGTTTAACCTAATCAAAGCCATCTGATGACCTTAAACAGACGGAGAGCAAATGATGTGAGTTTTGGGCAGTTGAGGTCTGGGACTTTTCTTAGCATGTCCTCATTCTGCCCCGAGACCACCTCACAGTGAGTCTGTGTGGAGGAGGAGGAGCACATCTTCTCTGAGCTCCGCCCTTCACTCTGTGACTCGGAGTTCGGAGAAAGCTCCGTTCTGCCACTTTTATCTGCAGTGTCGATCTTTCAGGCTCTACCTACGGCTCAGTGCCACAGGTGAGGGTAGGAATGTAGATGGACCGGTAAATCATGGTCTCGCCTTCAACACATCAGCCTCCTGCTGCGCACCAGCGCATGTTGAAGCTCCTCCCCCTCCTCCGAGTGGCCCGTCTGCCTGTGACATGTTTTAATTATTTCTTTTTTCCAGAGTTTCAGAAAATTTACGACTGCCTGGACATCAAGCTCATCGAGAGAGGAGAGTCATACTACCAAGACCTGATGGTGGAGGTGGTGAAGGAGTTTGAGGAGAGAGGTCAGTGTGCAGCAGGTCAAAGGTCACGGAGGGCATTTCTGATCAGTTAGGGTTACTAGAAATAGAGCTTATTTGTTTCCTTGGTCACAATAACTTGTATTTTCATAGAAATCTTTAGAGAATCATTTCTTTCCTCTTTCAATAAATAATAAAGTGCAGCCTGCAGTTCCTGAATGACGCCACCAGGTGGCAGCATTGTCTCATGAATGTTTCGTGCCCTCCTGTTTTTATCTCCTTGTGCTTTTTGAACTGACTGGACCTTCTTTCTTTCCCCTCTCATTAAACCACTGCCATCTTTTTAAATCTCCACCTCAGGCCTGATGGAGCTCGACGAGGGTCGTAAGGTCGTCTTCCCCCCGGGGCAGCCCATCCCCCTCACTGTTGTCAAGTCGGACGGGGGCTACACCTATGACACGTCGGACCTCGCAGCCATTCGTCAACGAATCTTCGAAGAGAAGGCCGACATGATCATCTACGTCACTGACAGCGGGCAGGTGGGTGGAGAAGCGACCACAGAGGGTTTGGATTTAGCTCCGTCTCTTTCCTAAACATGACATTTGGAGGACGTCTCACTGCATTTGGGTGTGTTTTCTCCTCCAGAGCACGCACTTCCAGGTGGTGTTCGCCGCGGCTCAGCTGATCGGCTGGTATGACCCCAAAGTGATCCGGGTGGAGCACGCCGGCTTTGGAGTGGTGCTGGGGGAGGACAAGTGAGTTCAAAACACGCTCCGACAGTAGAGGCCGCAGGTATCCGACTGTAGCCAGGTATGACATCACCTGGTCGAGCGCCCACCGCGGAGGTGGTACTGAGCAAAGGCATGGAAAAAAGGGGCGGGTCATTGTTACCAGGGACAAAGTGTGAGTAGTGTTTGAAGTACCTGAGCTGGATCGTGTGACGACTGGGCTGTTTAATAGGACCGCCTCCCCGGGGACAACCTGCCACTAGCGGGACTCTCCGTCAGGTGTTTTACTGTAAATGGCGACGACAGTGTCGACCGCCTGTAAAGGCTACATCATAGTTTCTACATGGATTCAATGCAGAAGTGTACGTAAAGGTTAAGTCCCTCCCTGGACCACGCCCACTGAACACTTGTAACTCCGCCCCGACTTCGTCCTTGGACGGTCAGCGAAGTCAAAACAAAATTCTGAAATGGGGCTCAAATATGAGAACCCGCCTGATTGGCTGATAAATGAAGAGACGGGCGAAACAGCCACGTTATGAATGTTGAAGTTGTGTAGTTTGTCCACCAGAGGGCGCTCTGCGACGTGTTCGGAACGCCACAAACGTAAACGAGTAAATAGCTAATCCACTTAACAAACACTAATAAAATAAATCTGTTTTTGTTTTTAATTAAAAGTTTTTAGTGTTGCTGTCTCTAAACTCGACTTCAGATCGGAGGTCTTCCTGTTTTTCCTGCTGCTCACATAAAGGCTCGTTTTTTTTACTGCGTCGATTAATCAGACGGAGGATTTTCAGCCGCTGCGCCACAAACAGTTTAGTCGTTCGCAGCGAAACTCTGAGCCTCCTCAATCAGCAGAGCAGGAGGAGGAGCAGGAGGAGGAGCAGGAGGAGGACAGCAGTGATGAAAAAGTTCAGCCTCAAATCATCGAGAGAAAATCCAGGCGTGGACTCAGAATCCTCCTCTTTCATCTTCTTTCCTTGTCTCCTTCCTTCTCCTCCTACTTATTCTCCTCCTCTTCGTTTCTTCTCGTTCTTCTTCTACTTGTTTAATTAAACTTTTCTTCTGTTTAACACCTTTTCCTCCTCCTCTTCCTCCGCTTATTTTCTCCTTCAGTAGTGCTCATTCGCTTCCTTCTTCCCATTTCTGTCTTCCTCCTTTACTTTCCCCATCGTTCCTCTTCATCTTTTTTCCTTCTCCTCCTGTGTTCGTCTTCATTCTCCCTTTCCTCCTATTTTCCTCCTTCCACTTATTTCCTTGTTTTTTCGTTCTTCCTTCTGCTGCTACTTTAACTGTTTTTCCTTTTCTGGACCTTCTTGTTCGTCTACATTTTCATTTCACTCTTCCTCTTTATCTCTTCTTTTCTCCTCTTGCTTCTTCTACTCCTTATATCAAACCGTTTCCTCCATCACTTTCTTGTTTTTCCTTATTTACTGCTTCTCGTTCTTCCTCCTTTTCCTCCCATTACATTTTCTTCCACTCCTCCTCCTGTTTTTTCCTCCTGCTTTTCTTGCTGCTTCTTCTTTCATCTATTTGCAGATGCCAAGTGAAGCTCCTCATATTCCTAAACTTTAATACCTGAGATATATTTTTCCCGCCGTATTCCCGTTTTTGTCGTGTAGTTTGAGCGCCGGATCGCCTCGTCTCTGAGCGTTGGGTTTTATCTTGATGTTGCGTGAGCGATCGCTGCGCTCTGGTGAGCAGATTTGTGATTTGACCACATATCTGTCATGTTGTTGCTTGTTTCCTGATCAGTCGACCTGAGAAGAAGCGCCGGGTTCAGGCGGCGGGCTGACGTTACGGTTTGCGGAGGCCATAACTAAGTGCCGCTAAATGCCCTGCGGTAACCTGAGGGGGCGTAAATTGGTCCCACTATGTCTGCGCTACGGCAGACTCCATTAGAAATTTATCATGCTGTTCTCATAATCGCTCATCCAGACAATAAGAGCTTAACGCAGCCACGGGGGGAGCCGTTATAGCTGCGAGTAAACAGAGGAGGGAGGGGAG
This sequence comes from Benitochromis conjunctus, assembly GCA_015052645.1. Lineage (NCBI taxonomy): Eukaryota > Metazoa > Chordata > Actinopteri > Cichliformes > Cichlidae > Benitochromis > Benitochromis conjunctus. The sequence continues at coordinate 13,686 of VOQK01034798.1, forward strand.
GCGGGGGTTATTAAATTTTTGGCTCATGCTCGGCTTGTAATGCTTAGCTGATTTGCTTGATTGTACAAAATGTGTCGCCCCGAGGCGAACAGAAGTAATCTAATAGTTTGCTGTCATGATAATTATTGGAGACAGGAAGTGGAACCTCGGTTCGGGTTCAGGTTGGGGAAGTGAAACAGCGACGCCGTTATTTCTGGTTCCAGTTCAGGTGGTTTCTAACCCGCCGTCCTCGATCTGAGCCGCTGTTTCTGCCGTTTCCTCCTCAGGAAGAAGTTTAAGACTCGGTCTGGAGACACGGTGAGGCTGATGGACCTGCTGGATGAGGGACTGAAGAGGTCCATGGACAAACTGAAGGAGAAGGAGCGAGACAAGGTGAGGCTGCGAGAAACGGCAGAACAAAAACGTGATGGAAAATCCTCTCCTGTTCACGCGTCGAGGCCGAAAGCAGCAGCGAGTTCAGGCTCCACGTGACAAACTGGGACTGTTGTGGAGGGCTGCTCTCCACAACAGTCCCAGTTACAGTAACTAAGTAATGTAGCAAACTGGCCAACGAGCATTTCCACTCAGATATGATTTCTATGAGATGACGTAAGGAAAACAATTTGTACGGTGGCCCTGAGAGGTCAGATGCACTCTAACATAAGAAAACACCAGCAAGTAAAAAAAACACAGTAAAAGCAAAATAATAATAATAAAGGTAACACTTCATAACACGGCTGTAATTAAACAAAATAAATTAATCTGCTTATATTTATCTACAAATACTTGAAAGTAGGCACAATAAGAGGGTAACAGGTCATATTTTTAAAGGAGACAATGTTGGAAGTAAAAATTAAATTTTAGAGTTAAATTTATTGCATGATTTTGTGAAAAAACAATATTTCCTCATCTTACATCATAAATATGCTGTACCTTTCAGGGTGTGAATTAATTGGACTAATAATCATTGTGCTGATTCAAATATTCATTTATTATATCAATAAAAATGTTTTGCGTAAACTTACTAAAAGATAAATACCATAACAATGTGCAGGCCTACGTGACCTCACAACGAGCTGCATCCACAGGCTGCTGGACCCGACCGAGAGTAACGTTTAAATCTGTTCAGACAGCAGCAATGAAAACGTGACGTAGTTTAAGCGCTTTAATCTGATCACGTTACAAACAGGAAGAATTCTTTTATTTTTATTGAGCGTTGCTGACGAATCCAAAGCTCTCCTCGTTTATTTACACACAGTTTGGTACATCGCCTTCACATTAATGGTCAAATAAACCAGGTTATCAGTGGGAATATCCCATAACTAATCAGTTATCAGACTCAGACATTTGAAATGGACCAAAGCTGGGGTCCCAGTACTGCCCAGTATGGGGCAGCCAGTATATTCTGAGCAGGAAGAGCTGGTGCTACTTCTGAACTTGTGCCTTTGATGTGTGGTGGAGGTGGAGAGTTCAAAGACGGCATGAAAAACAGACCAGGTTATAGACCTGTTGTTGGCTCATCAGCAGATGATCAGTGTGAAACTCACCAATCAGACACAAACGGTTGTGCACTTGTTTGGATTCAAAGCAGCCGAGAGGAAAGTGTGCGCAGAGGTTTGAGCTCACGCATGAGCAGAGGATGAAAAGACCACACAGGGCTGAGAGGGAAACAGCCAGGCGGTGATGTTTCGGCCTCAGTCGCATCTGGTCATGATGAGCAAGCTCCCGAGTTTGGCTCGCTCCGAGCGGGAAGAATTAATAGCTACTGTAGAGCGAGGCGGTCATTACTGTAAAATAAGCCTCGTCAGCCAATCGAAAGCCGGGCGCGAGGAAGAAATAATGAGCGACTCGCTGGACGGCATCCCTCGCCGCTCTAAACGTCTGCTTATAAAAGATAAAATATTTGACACAGAGTATTGATATGTGATCATGATAACAACAGACTGGAATAAAGCGAAGCATCCGAAATTATTCCAGCAGACTGTAACCCGGGAGGGAAAATAAGAAAAAGACTTCCTGCCATCGATCGAGTTTGAATCAGCAGGAGGACTCGTGGTTAAATATTCACCACACACATGTGGAGCTTTAAAAAGACCTCAGGAGGAGGTTTGTGATCAGAGGGTCGGGCTCGATGGGATGAGCGTTTCGCCTCATTAACTAAAAATATCGAAATTTAGGAGAACACACATGAACAGGTCGCTGTGTTCCCACTGTCCTCCCACAGTCCAAAGACGTGCTCGTTAGGCTAACCGGTGATCCTGAACTTGACTGTAAGTCATGTGATGCGTGCTTTTAACAGCTCGTTATAGCTCCAACATTACCGACAACAAGCTAACGTTCATCAGCGTGTGGTCGTGACCCGGTGTTTTAGATGCTTTTCCCTCTCCTTTGTTGTCATCGGTTTTTTCCTTGTTTCCCATAGTGAGCTTTCATATTCACTTCAACTTTATTTATATAGTGCCAACACAGCATCAGTCATCTCTGCATGCTTTATACTCTAACACATAGAGTCCTACCCAACAATAATACAGAGAAACCCCAACAATCAGATGACCCCCTATGAGCGAGCACTTTAGCGACTGTGGGAAGGAAAAACTCCCTTTTAACAGGAAGAAACCTCCAGCAGAACCAATCGGTTCAGACGCACCATGGAAAAGACACGGAGATTAGTGATAACTAATGATTCAATGCAGAGAGGTGTGTAAACACAGGCACAGTGCATCATGGGAAACCAAAGGTGGGCAGAGGTTAGTTGGAGGGTAAAAGCTAAGCTTACTGCCTCAGTTTGCTTGAGTTCAGCAGCTATTCTGTGTTAAATGAAAGGTTTTGCACAGATAAAGAAGGAAGTTGTGTTTCATAAACTTCCTGACTCTCTGCTGAGCGCCTGAGAGTCCAGACTGATGACCCAGCGATCCCATTTCAGGGGCTCAAAGCTCAGACGAATGTCAGACTTCACATTTTTTTATCTTCGGTGGATTGAGCATTTGTCAACGGAGAGTCCTTCGAGCCTCAAGTTGTTTATTTTCCCTTTTTTAAAATCATTCTTCACAAAAACAAACTTCTGCCAGCGTGTTTCCCCTCCGGTTTCCCCTCCTCTGTTTCCTCAAACCACTCCGCCGCCGCCGGCCCTGATCCTCCATCATTGGCTCACCCGGACCTCGTTAAGAGCTGCTTGTTTGGTTGTTTGGAGGTGGGAAGTGTTTCCTGCCTGATTCAACTCAGAAAATACCTGTTTACATCCTTTTCTTCCCTCCCCGGGCCATCGTTAGCCGCTCTCTCCGCCTCACACAGCGAGGCTCTCGATGTTCCCGTTAATTTGACTCGCCGTGTCTCACCTGCTGGTGCTGAGGTGTTTCTCTGATGTTAAACTTGCAGGGAGATTTTTTTTTTTAAAAGAGGGGAAAAACAAGAGAACCTGACCCGGTTAAGTTATTATGTGGAGCACTAGGTGTGGTGTAAACAGTCGGTGACTTTCAGTTGAACTGCAGCGATTTTAATGCTGAGAAGGTTGCGGGGAAGCCGGTGCCAGCGCCGCATCCCTGCAGGCCTCTCCGGCCTGGCGCTCCTCGCTCCGCCTGGGTCGGTGCCCACGTCTACCATCTGCTAACCCCGGCCTCATTAAAAACAAACCCCAGCCGTGGCCTCCGTGAACCTCAGCCCGCTCTCTAACACTGCTGCTCCTTCATGTTTGTGATGTTTCACACTCTCCTCCTTTTTTCTGTCTTCTGTGTTCGGTGCTTTTATTTCCTGTTATTTTCTGGCCCTTCCTGTCTCATCCTGCCCCGTGTGTCACACACATCCTGGCCTCTCAGGTCCTGACCTGTCCTTTTGTGGCTGTTAGAAAAGCGGCTTTCAGACCAGACTGTAAGAATTTCCTACAGTTCGATCCTCGCTGCAGGGACTGAGGGCGATTGTTGAGTTCAGTTTTTGGGGTTTTTTAGCTCGTAGTACAGAGCAGGAACCTTTCCAAGCATGATGGGACCTGTTCTCCTCATTCCAGCTACATATTTTTTATTTATGTAGTAGCTTTGCATGAGTCACAGTTCTAAATAATCCTTCAAACACTTCAGCCGTTCATTCTTTTTCTCCATCAGACTGAAGTGTCTGTGTTGTCGTCACGTCGCTGGGCAGGCATCAGGTGGTGTTTATAAATTTAATTCAAATTAAAACCACAGGTTTAATTACAACTACAGGTAACCTCAGGATCAGGTTTTCTGAAAAAGTCACACAGCTAACGTACGTACGTTCAGCACTACAAAGGCGTTTCACTGACGAACACTCGGGCCGTCTGGGATCGATTAAACTGGTCTGAGAATCTGCTGGACGTGTATGCATGTATGCTCGGCTGAATCGTCACTCTAGTGACTCAGCTTTCAGTCTTATTTTCTAGGCATGTGCATAGAAAAGCTAACACGTTGCCAGGTTGAGTAGAATATTAGTCAAAAACCCCTGTGGTCATAAAAAACGTCCAGCTGTAGCTCTCAGAAAGTCCGGCTGTTCTCAGTCGTTTATATTTATGATTATTTTAGCATTTCTCATTCCTGGTTCTTGCTTTTGATTGGATATGGTGGATGAAGTTACTACGGCTCATGGGCACTACTGACACCTGGTTACCAGGTGAGTCACATCTTGTACTTTCAGGGGATTTTAGCCACCTAACGACACTAGATTCTCTAAAGATTCGGCCTCTAGTATGTATTTTATTTTAATTTCTTTTTATCTTTCAGTGTTTAAGTTTAAACAAGTTTAAATTTATTTGGGATTTTCTCTAATCTACACTCTGTAATTGTTGCTCTTCATGTTACTACATCAAAATAAGACCATCAGTCTTCCTCGCTCAGGTTTTGAGACAGCAGCGCTACATATAACCAAAACTTACTACAGAGACGTGTGTGTGTGTAATCTGAGTAAATGTTAATATAAATGCATCAGAATAATGGATCAGGTCATTTTTTATGTCACTCACCCTCTTCTAATGAAACGAGTGGTATGGCCCAGATACTGGTTTTGGAGAATCACTGCACCCCTTGATCAGGATATCTCATTCAAAAGAAATAATTGTGTATTAGGAGCAATAAAATGGTGCTAAATATGTAAATTTCTGCCTAAATACAAGGAGAATTCAAATAAAGCACCTTTCTTTGATTACATGAGTAATCGGGTCCAATCTCAGTTGTAGAGTACTTCTGGCTCCAGCTTCTTAAATGTCTGAACATGTCTTTAAGGATATTTCTTTTCTCCTGCACTCTTAGAGGCTTCTCAGTCTTAGATTATAGAGGCTTCCCTTTAAACTCTCAGAACTCGCTCTGTTCTGCTGTAATTCAATAAAGGATCCAAGATTTTATAAAACATTGAAGGTTTGTCCTTGAATCAGGAGGTCACAGCTACCAGGGGGATGAGATCTATTGTTTCTTTGGAGCCACTCTGAGAGCTCAGCGCAGTAACATACACCTTCTAGTACTAAATAAAAGAACATCAAGCCCTGTTTGAAAGATGGGATTAAGATTCTGGGCAGAATGCAATGAAAGGGGAGGGGAAGGCAGAGTTTTAAAGATTCATATTTTTATAGAACATTTCAAAAATTTCCGCTTCAAACTTTTTCCCCTCGACACTTTTGAAAAGATGGGACAAAAATGAGAAAACCTTGTATCTGCTGTGGTAATTTTGAAAACACATTGATGTCATTTACAGCCTCTGCAGCGGCGGGGGGGCGGGTTGAATTTAGGATTTGGTTCATAAATGGAGTGAAAATGGAAGACTCGGCCGGGAAACAAATGTCTATGAATGCCAGGATGATTAAATACAATCATTTCATAAAATATTTAGTGTTTACATTTTTATTTTCCAGAATGTCAGAGCCCAGAATTGGTCCACCACTGGGAATGATTACAAAAATTCACCCATTGTAGTTGTTGAAGGTGGAAAGTATTGATGGAGACCAAAACTGTATTTTACAGCAGGCTGTGAACAGTTTATTACGGCTGTAAGGTTGTTTTGTCTTAACATGGCGGTTTATGGGGACTGACTCCCTTTTGGAGGCGGCCTCTAGTGGACATTAGCGGAACTGTACTTGATTTGTCGTTGTGATTACAGAAAATCAGCGATCGCACTAAATTTGGTCAGATTTGGTCGATGTCGTAAACAACTCATCAGTCAGAGGTTCACACTCTCGAACTATGGTCGACCACTTTGGGTCATAAGGTGATTCTTTGTGGGAGGCAACCTGTCTGCAAACAATCACAATCCAACTCACTGCAGTCACTCTCAGATCTAATTTAGAAAAGCAGAGTGATTGCAAACCCTCTGAATGTAAGTAGTTAATGTGAATTTCCATGTTATCTTAAAAAAAAATCAGAAGCTAGACAATGTCCTCATGGCACATCAGCTGGAAAAGCTTGACACTGGTGGTAGATTGGGCACTCTGTGCACCTATGCTCATAGAGCCTGAGTTACGTTACATGACCAATATTCCCGTCATATTTATCTGTTTTTTCCGAGCTCTAGTTTGGTGTTTCAGTTGAAGCTATCTCAGAATGATTTGAAAGTTCAGTTGATTGTATGTAACAATGGAAACAGCGAGGCTGGAGGAGCAGACGAAGGGCGTCTTGTGTAAACGTCGGGAGTTTCTCTAGTGGAAAAGTGGCGATTTTGTTCCAAATCTTACCTTAAATCTAACCTGCCCGTTACTCGCAGCCCTGTTTTCACCCCCGTGCCATTAATCCTTGTCCTGTCACGTCACTTCTTCTATCTGCTGTGTTCTGCTTGACTGCAGTTTTTTTTTTTTTTTAATCACTATCAAGAAATCTTCATAATCCTCCTCTTCACTCCCTACAGTATCAAACACGTCACACGCAGATTCAGGGGAAGGCTATGACTCAATAAGTCAATTTAATCTCTGCCCGAGGATAGTAAATTGGTTTCATTATTTGGATTAAATTCATCTCACTGGTTTAACTGTTGGAAGCAGAAGGTGAAGCACTGCCTTCAGTAATTACAAGCTGATTAAAACGACACTTATCAGCATTTTTAATGCCATAAAGCACGCCGGGCGAAGATGGTGATGGGGAAAGATTGCCTGCTTTAATAAAAGAAAATCTTCTTTCTGCAGGTCCTGACTCCAGAGGAGCTCACGAAGGCTCAGAGGGCCGTCGCTTTCGGCTGCATCAAATACGCCGACCTCTCCCACAACCGCAACAACGACTACGTCTTCTCATTTGATAAGATGCTGGACGACCGAGGCAACACGGCGGCGTATCTCCTCTACGCCTTCACCCGCATCAGGTCAGGGTTCACTACAACTTTTAATACTTTTGAATAAAACAGATAAGATAAAAAGATTTAAGAAGTGCAATATTCCAGCACAGTCAGGCACACGAGGATAAAAATAGCATATAGATTTAGCCTGATGAGTTAGGAAAGTCTGTTCTGAAGTTTAGATCAGTCTGGATCTAAAATGAGTGTGGACCAATCAGAAGACCTGATCAGATGGATGGCAATGGTCTATTATACAGCAGGAGCCATAAAGGAGCTAATGGAGTGTCGAGTGAGTGGCTTGTGTTTGCAGACTTACTGAAGTGCACATGAAAACTGAGTTAAATTAAAAATGTGTACTCAGAGTTCTAAGTCATCCAGGCGAGGTGGTGAGTGTCGTAACTGACAAGTCCGGGCCGAGCACGAGAACCTGGTTTTTCATTTAACGTAGGTGGTCCACTTCTTCCTGTCTTTGTGCCACCTCAGTCTTCTCCAGCAGTCCTGGCATTTCATGGTCACTAAGACTACTTTAGTTAGTCTTGGCTTCACTTTAGACCTGGAAGCTTCAGTTTCGGACTAAATCCAGAGAAAAAGTTAAAGTTCCAGCTTTGCATCTCTGTTGCAGCTCCTTTCATGCAGACCATCAAACCCAGTGTAAAATAAAGAGGGTGTTCTGTTAACAGGCTCTTTTACAAGTAGTGACTGTTTAGTTTATACGTAGATATGCAATCTATCCATCGGTTGTATGAACTATTGCTTGACCCTGAGTTAGGACACTGAAACTATCCTCAAAGTTAAATCAAGTGCCTCCATTTTTCTCATCTGTGTCCTGTATGAGAACCTCCCATCAGCACCAGTATACTTTCATTACACGTATCAGATCGCCCTCTCCGGACCCTCCGCGATCGTTGTGGCTTGGGATTAGTCTTCAGGGTATTTCCACTCAGTGAGACCCAATTTGTCCTCACCCTTATCCCCTCCATCGACTGAGCGTCTCCAGGCTGCACCAGAGCTGCGCTGATCTTCCTCTCCAGCTTCCCGGAGGAGTTAGAGTCGGGGTGGCAGAGCGCCCGGCAAAGATTGATCTCCTCTCTCCCCTTTTTTTTCTCCTCCAGCCGGGAGGGGTGAGGGGGTGAGCGGACTCGCCTGAGAGGATTCGATGTTCCTGCATTGAGTCAATAGAACACCCAGTGACGGCAGCTGCCCCCTGCTGTGTTTGTTCAAGATTCAGAGAAGAAGAGAGAGAGAGAGAGAAATGGACAGAAGCAGAACTTAAAACCCTGAGCAGGCCCGTTCAGTTTAAATGAACAGGAAAAAACTGGGATTCATCAGTTTTTTAGAAGATGTTGGGTTTCCTCGACATGAACCCCAACATCTCCTCTTTCATGTATTTTCCTAAAATTGGTTTATTCATTGTTGAGGTGGAGGATAAGAAGAGAAAATAATGAGCTATCAACGGGTCATTTTTACCCTCATAAAAAGCGTTTTGATCAGCCGGCTTCTGCGTGGTTTGATCGGTGGATAAAAGATGGAAGTTATTGGAGTTTTAAACGGGAACACGATGGGATAACTGTGGCCGAGTGGATGTTTGGAGAGTCAGACCGGTTTGACGGGTTTTATTAATTTCTTTTCAGATGTTATTTCCAAAGCCAAGTTCTCATCATATCACCAACAGGAGATCAGGGATGTGTGAAAGGGTTTTAGTGACCAGCGACATGGAAACCGTAGAAGGTCATTGATATTCAGCAATTTAAAGCCCCATTGGGCAGAATAACTACTGTTGATGTAAAGTGGGCGGGTCTTGAGTTGAACCTTTTCCAACTTTGGAGTGACCAACTACCAATGAGAGTGCAGGACACTGTTGGTTGATTTGGAGCTAACCACTGCGACTCTCCCTGCTTTAAACATCAAAATCAAAACCATCACGAGTAAAGAGCCAAATAGTCTTTGAGTTGAACTGATTTATGCTGACGTTTGGATAAATATAAGTAATAAACTGTCTCAGGACCATCATTGTCCATCATTTGTTGCTGTGATATATTCTCCTGCACCCCAAAAATGAGTTCCTTTGTAATCCATTTACCCATCTCATAACTATGAACTCTTTGAGGCCATAGGTGGTGGACAGCAGAGCCCTCCTAGTAGTTTTCTTTTTAACTTGGAGTCCTCAAATAGACTCTTAACTGAATTTTTAAACATTTGTTTCTCTCTCGCAGGTCCATCACTCGTCTGGCCAACATCGACGAGGCCGCACTGAAGAAGGCGGCAGAAACCACGGAGATCCTCTTGGACCACGAGAAGGAGTGGAAGTTGGGGAAGTGCATCCAGCGTTTCCCGGAGATCCTGCAGAAGATTCTGGATGACCTGCTCCTCCATACGCTGTGCGACTACCTGTACGAGCTCGCCACCACCTTCACAGAGTTCTACGACAGCTGCTACTGCGTGGAGAAGGACCGGCAGACGGGTGAGCTGGGTCAAGGTTTAGATCAGTCTCAGGGGGACAACTCTCTGGTCAGGATCCGGCATTTCCACAGCTCACCTTTAACCTTTTTGAGAATCAGATTTTTATATAGTTGAGCTCTTTCATTCTCTGGCACTTGATCGAGCTCCACCAGCTGTGGATTTCCATGAACCAGCTGTAGCTGGATCCTATTTATTTTCCCCACTATCGAGGCTTTGAAGACATTTTTACTTTAGTTTTGTGTTCACGTGTTGGTGGTTTAGTGCATCTGATGATAATTTTTTCTTCACTTTATTTTGAATATTCACAGTTTGGTTTGATATGACGTCCTTTCCTCTCAGAATGTGCTTTTAAAAGTTACTTCAAGTCGTATTTCTAAAGTACTTGAATTCTTCAGTTTTCTTTTCAGTGTCTTACTCTGTAAAACAAAACCAAAGCTGTCCGAACTTTGAAATGATAAACTTGGCATAATGTAGTCAGAACTAAAGTTTGAGCCAAGGTCCTATTGGACGGCCAAAGGATCCAGACCCACTGTTTAGTATGAAGCTGCAAAGAATGGTATAATTTTTTTTTTTAATGAACTTTTCAGTGTTGCTTCTGCAGAAGGAATCGATGTTGCAGGTTGCCAAGAATGAATCCTGATGAGAGAGAGATTGTCTGGACTGTTAGTTTCATCTGAGCTGAGCCCACGGCTTATTATTAGTGCTGTCAGTGTTAACGTGAAAATAGTGAAATTGAACCTTGGAAACAGCGATCCACAGACCGGTGTGTGTTTAATTACTAAATGGAAAAAAATCTCTCTCCTCTCTCCGTCCATGACCGACGCTGTCACCTCACCGCACACCAGGATGTCAGCTTGTTTGGGCCCACCGTCCACGTTCACGCCCCTTTAATGACCTGTCTGTGTAACGCTCCTCTGCTGCTCATTACCGACTTAATTTCTATTGGATTTGTTCTCCGTCTGACAGGGCCGTGCATGGCTGTCACGGCTGCTGCACGTGGATGCAGATGTTCAGGTCACTGATTTTTATTTGATGCTGCCGGGTGATGGCGGCATCATTAAACGTGCCCTCTGACCTTTTTGTTGTTTATTAGTCTTGCTGTCTAGTGCACCTCTGACCGCTTCAGTCTCACCTCACCTCTCAGTTTATTATTCTCTCTTATTTCCCATCATCGCTGCCTTAATTTTATTTTGTTTCAGTATTCGTATGTTTTACCTGCCTTGTTATTTCTTCTCCTCTACATGAAGACAAACCAAATTTTGAAAACGATAGTAAAGGATAGTCGCTGGCTTTGACCTGTCACAGTGTAATGTTTTTATCGATAGGGAAAATGAGGAAACCAGAGAAGTCTGGCTCTTTCAATATAAAAAAAGATGGATGACTCAAGTACAGTCCTGTAGTCGTTTTTAATTGTATTTAGTTATGTAGTACCTCAAAAACGGGGGGAAAACGGCCTGTTGAACACTGGTTTAGCTCTGCTAGCACTTTGCAAAATGTGTATTTACCGAGAAAATAATCTGATAGTTCATGAGATATAAACTCTAACACGCCTTTGATTTCCTCCGTTTGTCTGTTTGTACCTTTTCAGGTGAGGTGATCAAGATCAACATGTGGAGGATGCTGCTCTGCGAAGCCACCGCAACCATCATGGCCAAAGGCTTTGACATTCTGGGTCTCACCCCGGTCGAGAGGATGTGATGTCCGAGTTCAGCAGAATCCAGACTAAGGGGAAGCCTGAAGACAAACCTTGTCGGTCTGAACTCAGTGAACCGAAGAGTTATTTTTCCA
>VOQK01034798.1:45679-55864 GCA_015052645.1 Benitochromis conjunctus
CCCTTTAAGTCAATTTTCTCCTGATTGGCTGAACAAAAATAAATTGAGCAACAAGGTGGTTTCGCATCCTATTAAGGTTATTATAATAACCTTGTTTCCCATCAAAAAAAAAAAAAAATCAGTGTCATATTATATAGAGTACTTATTTATCGCATAAAGTAAAAATGCCGTAACCGTGATTTAACCCACCTCTGACTCACTCATTCGGTCTGCATCGTTGGTGCTTCCACCGCTGCCGCCTTCACTTTCAGACAGCTGGTGGTGGTCGGGCACATTGTCATAGACGCTCAGCCGGTATTTGAGCTCAGTGAGTGGGCTCGGGACGTCGCAGGATGAGATGCTCCCGCTCGCCAAAGAAGAAATCCCATGGCATCTGGTCTGACGCGTCCGATAACCGTGGAAGCTCCCAGTCCTCCAGTTCACGGAGGTGCTATCGATGACGGGGGACAGGATGGCGTGCTTGTGCGTGAGGGAGGTGGGAAAGGTCCCTGGTTTGTGTCCGTGGGGGATCGTGAAGACCATGTTCTGGTGGTTGTTGTTGTTGTTGATTTGGTTCTTGTAGTCCTAGAAATAATGGAAATATTGGACTCAGCGAATAAAGAAGAAACCTGTGATTTTGCTGTTGCTAAGTCAGACAGATGGGAAAGGTCTAATGTTTTAGATGATATCACAAGCCATTCAGAAACTGGAAACAAAAAACATTAAATACATGAAACAAGGTCAATTGCTATACAGGTCTGTATAGGTCAAGGTTAAAAGGGTTAGGATTAGGTGAACTCAAAGGTTTGGAGGTCTCCATGGTCTGACCTCTGGTCCTGTGTGCTTCTGGCTGTTCTGGGTCGTTCCACTGCCAACCCCGACATTGCTGCTGGACCGTTTGCAGTTGCTCCTGACCCGAGTGATCGGGCTAGGCGTGCTGACGGTACTGCTGCTCTCTGAGTGGCTGTTGCTGCTGCTGCTGCTGCTCATGGTGTGAGAAGACGAGGGCGATGAAGACGCATGACTGCTGGGCTGATCCTGCAGGCTGGAGACAATCAGGAAGGTACAAGTTATAGGTACAAGGTACAAACACAGGGTTAATGATGCTGGAGTCAACGCCGGGTAGGATCAGCAGCCTCACCTTGACGTGCAGTGGAGCCCCTCCATCCTCTCCTCGTCTTGGACGAGAAGAGGCCTGCTTATAACACGCCGGGCCCTGCTGCTGCTTTCACCTGATACCCCCTTGAGCCTCAGTTTGTCCATCTTCCTCAGCAATGTGTTGCACTTCCTCCTGGGTGGTTTCTCGGGGTAGCAGCTCTCAGCTTCAAGACTCATACTGGAGGACCCTCCACCAGGGGAAGGGGGTCCACTGAGAGAAGTATCCAGGGACGGAGTCTTGTTCGAGGACGAGCAGCGGGAGGAGCTCCTGCTGTTCTCCAGGTCATCTGGGGTGCTTGTGGTGGTGACGGTGGAGCCGTCAGTTGCCTCTCGCAGCCTCTTTTGGTGCTCTTCGTGGCCTTCGCTCTCAGTGCTGCTGGAGCTGTGGATGGAGCAGATGTCATGGTGGTCATCAAATGTCGACACATCAGGCGAGTTGGGGGACAGTCGGAGGATATCCACGGCGGAGTCCAAACGTCGCCATTGTTGCGTTCGCCTGTCATAGGTCCAGTTGGGGCTGATGGCACAGAAGTCTTCCTCACCACTGTCATCTCCCTAGCAGAAGAAGAAGATGATGGCCTGTTCAAAACAACCCATAAAATGTTTGAAAACCACCAAACACAGCAGACCTGTACTACACAGTCATGGCGTGGGGTTTGAAAGCTGTATTTGTATAAGCTGCACTGTGGTAACACGACGCAACAGAGGGGACTAAAAGTCAAAAAATATTTCCACCCTCTGTAGCATTGATAGCGCTTTCCTCAGCTTGAAAAAGCAATTTTATGTTTGTTTGCATGAATTTAAGGTGACGCCAGAGACCTGATGGTGATACGAGACAATAAAGACTGAGGCATGAAAAACAAATCAAACACTTCCTCTTAGAGAATGAAGCATCGAGGAGGAGGAGCGATCAGCTGATATCAGTGGCGTGAAGCCCCCCTGCATGGCGCCAGCCGCTCTGATATGAGCATCCCGCTGCGTTCAAGTTACTCGGTGCTCACTCTCAGCACTCACCCTGCGTTTTGATCTCCACAGCTCCAGCCTCATTTCCACACATTTGTTTAAAGTGATTAACCTCCTGTAAGAGGAAGAGGAAGAAGAGTGATTGGAGGTTAAATGGCACACTTCAGCTCGTACTTATCTATCAATACCTTCAGTACAATTTCTAAGACAGCAAAGACGTGGTTCAAAGTGTGGCCTGAAAATCAGATTTAAAATACAACTCTGGGATCACGAGGCAGCAAGTTTAATGCCCAAACCAGGAGCATGAATGTGAAGAAAGATCCCTCTGTCTTTACCAGCACTGTTTAGCCCTTTAGCAAGGCACCAGGCATCCAGCTTCTCCAGAATAGCATCTAATCAGGCACAGATCATACTGAGTGTTTGTGCTCAGTGTAAAAACCCTGGATCACTCTTGTAAACCGCAGGCTATTGTTTTTATTTTCACTCCAAATTTAGTTGCAGCTCAAAGACTGAGGCCAAAATAAAAAAACCTTGGGCTCTTTGGATAAAAAAAAACAGCCAAGTGAAAAACAATTAGTCTTTATCTTCCAAACTAAACCTGAAAATTCAGAAAATTAAAATGCAGCAATAATAATAATAATACTATAAAGTACAACAATGCCACACACATTAAAGTTGTAGTAGTACAGCATACTGAAACATTAAACTGCATGTATTATGGTCATTTTCAGCTCCATAGCTTCATATTATTTCTCAACTATTAGAGTAGCTTTGTATGATTAAAAGCTAAAAATAATCATTGCATATCTGTGCGCTGGCCCTCAGTGCTACCTGCCCCCTGTTGAAGACTACTTTTTCCTGATTGGCTGCCTTTCTCAAAAGAATGTGTGTCAGAATTGCCCATATTAGGGATATTCTTTCTCTCTGACATCATATAGTCCCAGAGCAAAAAAACCCATCTCATCCAGAGTGCTTAGAGGAGTGAACAGGGATCATCTGTACCAAAATTTGTATTTGTACCAAGAAATTGAAATGAATCGATCTTGAAAATCCTTTTTTGGGCAGTTAGAATCTGATCGAAAAATACTTAAGAAGTTTGCTGCTGACGTTAAAGTTTTATTAACTTGCTAAACGTTGTCCATAATAATGCATCACACTCCCACATGGCATTCGTTACCTGCAGAGCGACTCGAGTGCATCCTTATCCAGGAAGTGGTGATCGCGCTTCACCAACTCGATGTCAATGGGGAATCTGCAGTCTGAAACACAGACGAGACGAATGACACAATAAGACGCCGTCTGGGCACCATCAGGGGTTACACGCTGTCATCTTAGAGTTGACTGAACAGTTTCATATTTACCTTTAAATAACTGCACATACTGAGGGAAGCCGGCTGCTCGCAGCCAATCACAGGCCTCCTTGGCTTCAATCTCTGCACACACAGAGAAAAGAAAACAACATTTGATTCAATTATAATCATTTCATGCTCTGCCCGCTTTAAGAGGGCAAATATTTGCACTTAATCAGCTGTCTGTTTATGAAGTTTAATTACATCTGCATTTGGAAGCAAAAAAAGCAAATGAAGGGAGAAAAACTGGAAGCACGTTCAGGCTATTAATTAACTGTGACTCCTGGAAGAGGCCGTTTTAATCACTGCTAATTGGCTAAGAGTGGGGATGGGGGTTCTTGAGAGAGCGGGGGAAAAGAGGTTCCTCCTCTTCAACTTCTTGCCATCTGTCACCTTCTTCCTCGGAGACTCGCTGCTATGGATGGGCTGATCAACACACCAGCTCTCACTCACTTCTCATTTTCTATTCAGACCATGACAAAGGTTCAACTCCACAGATATTTCAGACTAGTATGTCCTGAGTGCGTGCATCTTTGATTTAAGCTTTCCATATCCCACATATAAATACATCTGGTTTTAATCTGTGGTCTCGACACAGGGTGAGTCTGGTTGCCATGTACCAGCCACAAGTCGTATATGGGCCAGCTGTCAGGCGTTTGGGCCACATCTGGCTCACATAACACTTGTCAAGCCTGGCTCATAATGTTTATGCTACATCCAGTCCACATTAAACTTCCTGCAACCCATGCTAGACCCACCTCATTACTTTTGGCTCATTTGCTCAACACAACATTTTTTAAGTGAGCCATCAGTGCCAAAAGAAGCCAAGATTAGGCACAGGTTGTGCTACATCTAGCACAACTAGCACAATCTGCTAAATGAGCTGCCAGTGACGTGAGGTGTGTTGATGCAATATTATCAGATACAAAAATGTAATGGGTTCTAAATGATAAATATTACATAGCAACACAACAGGCAATCGCAAATATTTAATATGGTAAAAGACAGTTAAGCTAGCTAAAAATAGACGAGTGCCCCAAACAACATGACAAATCTACGACTAGTAGCATTAGCTACTAGTAGCATTAGCTACTAGTAGCTAATATCAAAACCTAAATCAAACATGTCTTTGCCCTGAAAGGTAATTTTTCAGCAGTCTCACAGAAAACCCAACCGCTTTGTACTAAAGGTAACTGCCAAGCTATCAATGACCCAGCAAGTACCAAATTAAGATTCACAAACATAAGTTAGCTAGTTAGCTTCTGCTTTTTAACGTCAGAGAAGTTCATTAGCAACACAATTGGTCCTCCAAAATAATGACATTTAAAACAAGGACAGTTAAGCTAGTTCAGTGAATGTTTGTAGGCTTGCAAAAGAACACAACAAACCCCCTTTCATGTAAAGCTAATGAGCGAGTCAAGAGTCTCAAAATGTATAAAATACTTTTATAAAAGGACAAAAAAAATATTTTTGCAATCTTTTTACTAACATGTAGTAGGAATCTATTACGTTTAGCTAGTACTGGATAACTTCTAAAATGGGGAATAAGCACTAATAAATACAAACCGCTTTAATGTAGATGTCCAAAAATATAGATTAGATTCATATTTTATCTCCTACATTTGTTAGAAGATTTCATGCATGTTTATTTTCAGTTCAAATCTTCCCTTGTCTAAAAAGTATTTGTGGCTATTGCAGCTCTATAAAGTAACAGTGATGACGTGATGGTGGGGTTAAATTAAAGTATTTGTTTAAGTGAGCATTTTATCAAACGCATTAAAAAGAACACACACAGTAAAGTGCACTTGAAACGGTGCTTGACCCAACAATGCTCTTCCCTGCTCACACACTTAGATGAGAAACAGGAATAGAAACAGGCGTGCACGCTTCAACAAATTTCCTCCCCACTTCACAACAACATGAAAGATGCAGGCACCAGAATACCAGTTAATTTCAGCTGCCGTCCAGTATTTGTGAGGAAAACTCTGATTTGAAGCATCAAATATATTTAGTTGATCCAGGATGTTTACAATAAGCAGCGACAGAAATCATTTTCTCAGTCTGCCTGTGCGGCTCAGGAGGAGGATTTGGATTTCTCAAAATATTTGTCCACCACAACTCCCCCTGAAATGTTAAACCTGCTCTCTCTCCATGCAGAAGAGGCCCGTCGCAGTTAGCAGTCAGAATGCTGCCAAGGGCATTTCTTGTTTTCATATTCAGACAGCATGAAATATGGCCGACATTAGTCTCCACTAAAGAACAAACAACAGCCGTTTGGCCATGACGGATTGGTTTTTCTAACGCTTCTTGTCTGCTGGTTGGTTTTTTTTTACTGCCTACTTATTCACTTCAGCTGACACGAAGAAAAGGCATCTAATTCTCATTTAACTTTATGTGACTTTTCAAAACTTTGACTAAAATTCACTTGACAGCAGGATGGAAACTTGGCTTATGATGTGGTCTCACTGTCCCCCCGGGTCAGAGGAACAGCAGATGGTCCCGATATGTAAACACAGGCGGATATTAAACCTTCAGAATGACAGAAGGGGGAGACAGAACGAAAGGAACAGGCTGAATGGTAAAATATAGTCAAATTAGCATGTTTATTTTGACCCTGATATAACGGGATAGTAAGGTGCTGAGCCTGTTTTCTGGCGTCTCGATGGAGATGTGACATTCAAGACAGGAAAGGGATCAAGTGCTTGTCAAGCGGCTGGCTCACGTCTACAATAGGAGCTGTAAATCCAGGGATATTTGGATCTACCAGAGCCCTGAACTGCTTTTCCCCTCACTCCGAGCATCGTCCGAAACCATTACAGCACAGAAGAAAAAAGCACAGTCTGTCACTTTGCAACCTCTGGGCTCACAAGATTAAAGAAGTTGTCATTTAAACCAGTTTCCCACTTAAAGAAGTTCTTATTTCCTACTTAAAGGCTACATGGGCTCACAGCTTCTGCAGGAAATGTTTGAGGTTACAGCCTTAGTTGGGCAAAACGAACAATTGTTATTATGATAATTATCTAACAGTTTTGAAATCACAGAGGGACAGACGCTGGACTAAAGGTGGGATTTTTGTCAGTAAGCAGCCCTGTAAACAGCTGTGGAAGTGCAGGTTAACAGTTATTTGGAGAAAGAACCAAGAACTTTCAGGAACTGTTGGGTGTTTTTGCTTTGAGCATTTGTAGACAAGTCCATCATTTTCATTCAAACTACAACTGCAGCAATATGCTAGCAACCAAAACAATCACAAGCAAGTTTTTGCCAGCTAGCTGGGAAATACACATTCTCCCATCATGAGCTATGGTTGCCCGATGGTTGCAGACTGGTCTCTAGGCCTGTGTGACTGGCAACATGTTCACTTGACCATACACTGTGAACATTGATTGTCCCATGTTAATGTCACATGGTGAGTGGTCACATGTCTGCAACACCTCAACAGGACCAGAAATGTTTTTGGAACCACAGATATCAGCATCTGGTGGGCTTCAGATAAAATGTGGGTACGGTACTCCACAGAGAAGCTAGTGGAAGCTAATGTTAATGTAAGCTAGAAGCTAATGTAGCGGCTTGAAAAGGTGAGGCTTACTGCACAAAGCATGGAAGAACGCTGCGATAGTTTTGCTTCCCATTTTAACTTCTTGCACAGTGCTAATGCAGAGTGTTTTTTTCCTGAGTGGAAGCACTTATTGTTCAGGCGAAAAATGCTCAAAGCGACAGTATAAATGGCGATGTCGCAGTTGGCGTGCGTCACAACTGATGTGGTGATCATAAACTGCTGTTTTAAACAGGAAGTCCTTCGTGTCTCATACCACAACATCATGTTTATTTGTTAGAGTTTTTTTATTAAGCTAATTATTGTATTTTATCTCAGTTTTGGTTTGAGCTCCTTCTTTTGTGTTTCTTCACGTTCTGGCTGCTGTCACGCACTAAATAAAGTATGTCTCATCTTTAACTGAATGAGTCATCCTCCTGAATTAGAATAACATGCATTGTTGATTTATCTATCAGTGATTTTACCAGGTGCACTTTTAACTTTGGTGATTTCCATCAGTGATTCAAAGAACACGTCCCAGGGCCTTCTAGCACCAGAGGAGCCCGTCGGTGGGTCTAAGAATGGACCTAACTCATTTCTGACCTAATTTTCACATGAATTATGAGTCCAGTGACGAACAAGACATTCCACACCTGTCAAGAAGCAACAATGTACTTGAAACTGGTCTTGTAGGTTTGATGAAAGCCCACGGACCCCACTCTGGGTATTTACGTAAGTGATGGTATCTGCTGAGCTCCTGTTTGAGTAGCAGGCAGAGGCCTCTTCCCTTTCCAAATGACTTTGTCTCAGAGGAAGTTGTGATTTGGCCCCTCTGGGCCCTGATAAGATTGAAGTGTCTGATTAGGGTGACTCCGCCCGGCTTGCGGCAGGAAACTGGACAGTGTGTGTGTGGCGGCAGAGAGGAACTATGCATGGTGAGGTTACGTGCTCGGTGGACCGTTTGTGTCTGGGTGTTTATGCTCGTCTCGACACCAAAGCTTTGACCTGGAACAAACAGAATTACTGCTCACCAGAAAATAGTCAAATCTATAAACCCCAAATTATCCTATCAGGTCACTTCATCTGAAAATGTGCACAATAAAGGTTTAGACATAAGGTCTAATAGCAGACGTCAGATTTATATATGATAATAAAGCTAACGACAGTCGTTTAACTACTTTCAAGTGTTTATGAAACTACATGACTGTAGGTTTTGTGTGAACACATTATTGTTCTCATTAAATTTTGAGCAGCAGATGAAGATGAACTTTTGTGAGATCTCACAAAAGTTCATCTTCATTTTCTTTTTCTTTCTATTTTTCTTTACATTTGTTTGTGTAAAGATTTCACTGCACTGAAGCTCTTAGAAATAGCTGTTCAACAGTGTTCAGGAAGCAGTGAACCTCAGTTCATGGCGTCTTCCAATAAATACAAGCTTCCATTCATTAAACCTCCTCAGTGGTACACTTACAGAAACTTCTAGGTGTCCTGAATAAACTGATGCTGGAGTACACACATAACGGTCTGTAAATAACAACGTCTGCTTTAAGGTCAAGAAATCAAAGTCAGGAAGTTAAAAAGTCTTCTTATTTTACTGCATGATATAATTACTTTTACGGTTCAGTAATTGAAAGTATTTAGTGAGTTTTACAGCTGTCAAATCTTTCTCCTTCCTGGAAAAAACTAGATGCACATTTCATCTGCTGTTTAAAGCACATATCTAATCAGTAAATCCAGGTCACATTCATACGGGTTTTAAAACAGTAAGTAATACCAGCACAGAGCGGACTGAGCAGCTTGCTATGATGGGATTCAGGGTAACATCTTTTTAATTCTGAATTACTTGATATTATCCTGAATTATATCAACCATCTTAATATGTTATGTTGTTAAAGTCTGATTTATTGATATTGTGAAACATCTTTTACAGCAAAATAATTGTTAATAATAGTAATTTATTCAACATCTGTGTGAGACCTCTGGGCAGTTTAAACATCTGCAGGCTAAAATGGGTAGTCTGCAGTTTTGTGGTACAGTTATATCTATGCTGTAGCATGCTGGCTATGTTTGGGGTCATCCTCAGTGGTCAGTCATTGCTGTATTAGTTCATACGTCATAGGTAGGTGCAGTATAATAATCCCTCCACTGCTGTCTTCTGTTGCTAACAACACAGTCTGCCCAGGGCCTTTGTGCCAGTGGAAGATGGCTTTTGTGAGTTTGGATAAACTCTCTCAGGTTACTATTAAGCTAACTGTGGAGTCATCATTTATTTCACATAAGTTGGGACTATATGCCTCTCAACCTATCAGAATTCTGATGTGTAAGAACTTAAAATCGCTCGCTGGCCCCTAAACAAGACCATAGGTGTAGTAGGCTTCATTAAGAACAGGTCTGTGGTAGACAACATGAGGCCGCTTACTCATTTAATACACATGAATGACTCTTAATTCAATCCCTGTAGCAGCATATGACTTCATTTTGTTAAAGATTTCCTTTGGAACAAGAAGAAACTTAGAATTAGCATGAAGAAAATGGGGGTGTGGCCCTCCCCAATCTAAGGTTACAGTATATAAGCTGTGTCCCAAAACCTAGGACACTGGAGTAAATTCTCCACCATCTCACACTTCTGTTTAATCAGTTTTCTGTTTGACGTTTATTCAGCTGAGTGAAAAACTTCAATCTCAGCCAAACAATTTACTCAGGACATCGCATATTTGCAAAAATGCTCCGATGTTTTCGGAGACGTCGGTTACCCACCAGCTCGATCACGGATGCGACCTAGGTTTTGGGACACAGCTTATAGTCTTGCATTTGAAGATGCATTACATTAGCTTAACGGACTATAAGCGATTACTCAAAGTTTCTCGTTTTGGTCAACTTGTAGAGATGCCTTATGTTAGCCTAACTGACAATACGCTCTAGTGCCGCTTATCCTTTTCAGGGTCGCGGGGGGCGCCTATCCCAGCTGTCTTGGGGCGAGAGGCGGGGTACAGTCTGGACAGGTCGCCAGTCTGTCGCAGGGCTAACACACATAGACAGACAACCATTCACACCTATGGGCAATTTAGAGTTTCCAATTAACCTATCCCCACAAACTGCATGTCTTTGGACTGTGGGAGGAAGCCGGAGTACCCGGGGAGAACCCACGCAAACACGGGGAGAACATGCAAACTCCACACAGAAAGACCCCGGCCTGATGGTGGA
>VOQK01034812.1:0-13317 GCA_015052645.1 Benitochromis conjunctus
CGAAGATGGCACCAACTTAACTAACATAAAAACAAACCCAAAATAAAAACTCTTAAAATGTGGCACTTGCGTGTAAAAACCCGCTAAAAACAAACACGACAAAAGGAGGGAGAGGACACAACTAAAAAACAGTGACACGATCACAGGTGCAGTACGTCCTCTGGCTGATTACTCTGTTCAGTGTCCAATTAGTGTAGTGTCTTCATACAGTACTACTTTCGTCTTTACTGTAGGGACATAACCACACTCTTTGCCTTTCCAGTTCTGCTTCCACAGCTGCTCATCAGCACAAAGGAGAAAACTGAGACACCTGCTGTCATTTCCTCTTTTATACTCTCCCTGTGATCCCCACGGTCCTAAAGCCTTCCCCGTTACATATGGATGGATGGATGAATGGATATATAAATATATGTACAACACGTGTGGATATATCTTTATGGACAGGCACGTAATGTAGTGACAGGGATTGAGTCACTACAGTGAGCTGACCCAACACTCACTACAGTCCTGCAACAAAAGCAGGAGAACAATGGAGCTGAAGACCTGTGGAAATCTCAGCAGGGGTGCTAGTAGGTGTTAGTTTCAGGGAATTTACGCAGATTTGCACAGAGTTAGTAAATCTAGTGGTAAACAGGCTCAAAGCCTCTGTAGATTTGATGTCTCTTTGACAAGGCTCAGCTTTAAAGAACAACTTCCCATCTTAATTGAAGGAATTTAATAATCACAGCATAGTTATTTTCACAAAAAATGTCTTCTTTGAATCGTAGGTCCTTACCATGAATGCTGAATTTAGAGGCATATTTTTTAGAGGCAATTTTGCTGTTGTCCTCTGGTGTTTTTTTTTGTTTTGTTTTGTTTTGTTTTTTTCTTCCAATGGCTAACAACCCGTAGAAAAGTAGGTAAAAATCTCCTCCCATTTTCTTTCTTTTAAAAAACAAAAAAAAAAAAAAAAAAAAAGAATTGTAATAAATGACAAAATAAGCAAGGAAGGAAAGGTCAAATATTGGCCTTTAAAAGAAATCCACCCGGCAACTGCAAACTATAGCATTTTTATTAGTAAAATTATTTCTGAGTTGGAATATGAAAAGACAGGCCAATTTGTGTATTTGTTTTTGTTTCCTCACCGACTACATTACTCTCATGAAACTGCATTTCTTGCAAACCATGTAAATGCACTTAAAACTTCAGTTTTGTGGCTTTAATGGTTTTGGTTAAAGTGATTTTAATTAAATGTAAAATAATCAGTGTAGAAAGGACAGACTGAGGGCAAGTTTGAGTGTTATTAGTGAAAAAGATGCAGATCTTTGTAAAGACCAGCAAAACAGTCACCCTTTAATGTTGAGAATGTCAAGGCCAAGATCCTGACCAGCAGAGGATCATCTTTGCATTCCTGAACACTTTCTGACTACAACAGCCTCTACCTAGTGCTGCGGAGGAAACGTGTTGTAGATGGCATGATAGTGCATTCAACTGATTCTTTCATTAGCTGTGATTAGAAGGCCAAGATGTGTTTTATATAAAAGTTCAAATTTAATGAACACTCTGCTGCTATCATTTCCTTTACAAATTGAGATTTCATATTTATATTACAGAAAGTACTGCATAATACAGTACATTAAGTATATAATTTATTCTAAAATACAAGTAGGGAAACTCTGGGGAAAGCACATCCTGACACGAAAATGATTTGCATGACTGCTGTTATGACAAAAACAAACCAAAAGCTTTTAAATGGATGTTTCTTTTTTTTTATTTTTTAGATCAGGGTTTTACATCAGAAATGTGCATAAACATGTAGATCATGCTTGACCACTCACTGACCTATTCATCAGTGACCTAATGGCTTCAGAGAAGGATTGTGCATTCATTAATTAGCTTTGGTTTTTATAATTGGAACTACATGAAGCCGGTTTCCAAAGCAGACCTGAGAGCTGATAATTAAAAAAAAATCACTTATACGAGATGTTAGACATGATCTGTGATCAGTAAGCAACACTTTGCACCTTTCAACATTGTGTGTTTTTACAGAATGGTTTCAGCACAGGAGTTGTGAAAATGAGCTTGCATTTTCC
Organism: Benitochromis conjunctus; assembly: GCA_015052645.1. Lineage (NCBI taxonomy): Eukaryota > Metazoa > Chordata > Actinopteri > Cichliformes > Cichlidae > Benitochromis > Benitochromis conjunctus. The sequence goes on from VOQK01034812.1 coordinate 2,073, forward strand.
TGCAAGATTCTGTCTGCATTTTAGGCAGTGGCAGGTCATCCGACAGGTTGAAGTTGTGCTGCTGCTGTCTGAAGTAGAAGCCAGACTCCTCGCAGTCGGACTCTACACGGATGCTGACCCTGGGTACAGGCTGGTGGTGTGGGTGTTGCAGAGGAGGACTGAAGCTGAGTTCAGAGTCGGCACGTGAGGGGGGACAGGAGATCTTCAGGTGCAGAGTGATGCTGAGGAACAGTGGTGATGGAACACTTTTACTCTCCATGACTTTCACAGTTTCTAATTTTCTAATTTATTAGGAAAACTTATCTCAAACTGACCCAGCAGTCCTGCAACAAATCATCCTTGTGTTATGTATTTCATTATATTGTCTTTCAGGACATTTTTTTTTATCATTCATTTTATAATTCCTTCTGGCTAAAACATATTTTTATTAGTACCAGAAAATGAAGCGTTATATATATTTCTCTACAGCAGTTAGCAGTTACCCTCTGCAAAATGTAAACAAAAGTTTAACCACTGAGGGGCAGTGTTTAATAAGTTGGGATGTTTAGGGTTTAAATGTGCTGCTGTTCTTTTAACTTTTGATATTTCTGTTTTGCCCCATGTCCTTAAAAGGCTTTGCATTCCACAGGTTATCACTGTAAATGAGAATGTGCTCATAAAATGGACTGTATATAAATGATGGGGAGAGCCACTGTGTCAACAACTGATGATTACTCTGTGCCACAGTGTCAAGAAAACTTGAATGTGAGTGTTTTTGCCAAAACCATCTGCTGTTTTGAAGCTGGAAACAAAGAACAAGGGGTAGATTGGATTGTGAAACTCAGGACACCGCACACTCATTAGCGTAACTTGAAACTGATCAATTCAGTCAATGAGTGTATGCTCGATAATCCTTCTGATTCCAATATTGACCATAATTTATATAATAAACTTAATGTTTCATTGATTGACCTGAAACTAGCAATTGAGTCTATAATTTAATGAAAAAAGAATTTAAGGAATTCATAATTTTATATTCCCCTCTCGCCCCTGCGTGTCCTCTACCAGAGGCCTGGGAGCTTGGGGGTCCTGCGCAGTAGCAGTTCCCAGGACTACGCTCTTCTGGACAGCGATCTCGGATGTTGTTTCTGGGATCTGCTGGAGCCACTTGCACCCAGCACTCCAATTACCACTGGGACCCCTGTTACCTTCACCCTCCACATCTTCTCGAGCTCTTCTCTGAGCCATTGGTACTTCTCCAGCTTCATGTTCCTTCTTCCTGATATTGCTGTCATTCGTAATCGCCTCATCTATCACTATGGCCATCGTCTTCTGCTTGTCTACCTCTACTATGTTTGGTTGGTTAGCCATCAGCATTTTGTCCATCACACTCGGCACAGATGTTTCTGTTTGCTCTCTCTCTCTCTCTCTCTCTCTCTCTCTCTCTCTATCTATCTATCTCTCTCTCTCTCTATATATATATATATATATATATTGGTTGAAACCTATATAGTATAATATATATTATATATATATTACCAGTCAAAGGTTTGGACACGTTCTCATTTATTGATTTTTCTTTATTTTCATGACTATTTACATTGTAGGTTTTCACTGAAGGCATCAAAACTGTGAATGAACAGATATGGAATTATGTAGTAAACAAAAAAGTGTGAAATAACTCAAAGCATTATGACAAGAACCATTTAGCTAAATAAAGAGAAATGACAGTCCATCTTTACTTTAAGAACTGAAGGTCAGTCAGTCAAGAAAAGTGCTAAAACTTTGAATGTGTCCCAAAGTGCAGTGGAAAACCATCAAGCGCTACGATGAGGACCGCCCCAGGAAAGGAAGACCAAGAGTCACCTCTGCTGGTGAGGATAAATTCATCCAAGTCACCAACATCAGAAATCACAAGTTAACAGCACCTGAGATAAATGCCACACAGACTTCCAGTTAGCAGACCTATCTCTACAGCAACTGTTCAGAGAAGACTGCATGAATCAGGCCTTTGTGATCTAATAGCTGCTAAGAAACGACTACTAAGGAAAAGGAATCAGCAGAAAAGATTTGTTTGGGACAAAAAACACAAGAAATGGACATTAGTCCAGTGGAAAGCTGTACTGTAGTCCAAATTTGAGATCTTTGGTTTTACCAAAGAAAAGGTGAACGGATGGCTTCTAAATGCATGGTTCCTACCGTGAAGCATGGGAGGAAGAGGTGTGATGGTGTGGGGGTGCTTTGCTGATGACACTGAAGGCACACTGAACCAGAATGGCTACCAAAGCATCTTACAGCGACATGCCCCCCCCCCGTGCTGTGTAAGGGCTATTTGACCAAGAAGGAGAGTGATGGAGAGCTAAACCAGATGGCCTGGCCTCCACAGTCACCTGAACTAAGAGTGTGCAAAGCAGTAATCAAAGCAAAAGGTGGCTGTTTTGAAGAATCTAAAATATAAAACATGTTTTGAGTTATTTTACACTTTCTTGTTTACTACATAATTCCATATGTGTTTAGGAAATGCAAAATGGGTTAACAATTTAAAGCTGTTCTGCAGCAATGGAGGTTGATCAAGCCTTGAATGCTGGTGCTACCAATTACTACAGGTGTTCCATTCTTCTGAATTACTTACAGCCCCCTCTATCTGCATAAAAGCAGTGTTGGAAGGCACTGTGGCACCATGCCCTCATGAGAATCAGTTGAACAGTATTGTATTGTAGAAAGTAGTGTGTTGCTACAAAAATGGCGAGAAAAGGCACTTAACAATTAAAGAGAGACAGACCACCATAACACTTAAAAAGTTAAGTCTTTCCTACAGAGAAATTGCAAAGAAAGTCAAGGTGTCAGTAAATACAGTTTCCTTCACCATCAAAAGGCACTCAGAAACTGGGGCAAACTCTGACAGGAAGAGGTCTGGCAGACCCAAAGCAACAGCTGAATCAGAGGACAAGTTTCTGAGAGTTAACAGCTTGCGTGATAGGCAGCTTACAAGACAACAGTTTCAAAGCACAGCTTAATAGTGGTCGTAGTAAGCAAGTGTGTTTCAACTGTGAAGAGAAGACTTCAAGCTGCAGGTTTGACAGGATGAGTTGCAGCAAGAATGCCATTGCTAAGACATCAGAATAAGACAAGGAGGCTTTCCTGGGACATAAAACACCACCACTGGACTACTGAAGACAGGAAGAGGGTATTATCAACTGATGAATTCAAACTTGAAATCTTCAGTTCATGACGCAGAATTTTTGTACGCCATCAAGTAGGCAAAAGGATGATTCCACAGCTTCATGGAGGAGGAAGTGTGATGGTCTGGGGCTGTTTTGCTGGATCTAGGGTCGGTGACTTGTACAGAGTGAGAGGCACCCTGAACCAAAATCATTACTCAGGATCTTTGTATGCCAAAGTTCATTCCAATTAGTTTTTTGTACTATGCTTTAAGTTCAGAGTGCAATGATGATGATGATGATAATTTTATAAAAAGCAGGAGAAATTGGGGTGTTCTACAACTTTTGACAGGTAGTGTGTGTGTATGTATATAATGTACATATGTGAGTGTGTGTGTGTGTGTGTATGTATGTATATATATATGTATTTTATTATTATTTGTATACCCTTTTTTTAAAGGCTTTGACTTGAAGTTGTTATAACATGAGCATACAGCATTGTCCAGTTTCAGATCTGCCTTGACGCCTGGTTTCAAAAAGCTAAGACAGTATGGTGAAAATACTCAAAAATAGGACTTGATTAACTAGCAGCTGATATAGAATGCCTACGTTCATCTTTTATATCCAGTCTAAGATGCAGCCATAGTTCTCACAGCAATACATTAAGAGCAGAAACAGCTTAAGTCTGTCTGTTCTTTCATTATAAAAGATGGATGTAGCTACTGTAATGTCCCCCATTGGTTTCTAAAGTCTAATACTGAAGTCTCAACTCAATTTTCACTGTCACTATCTTTTTAAAAATTGATTTCTATCTGATCATAACCGAACAAGCAGTAAAAAACGAATAAAGAAAGAAACAGATGCAATGAGGAGGAGCTTGTCTGGAAACTACTTCTTCGTTGGCTAACAACTTCTCAGTCACAACCCAATGAGGACACCATGGATATGCCTCCTTTTTGAAACAAACTATGACAACATTTTACAAAACAGGCTTTTTATTCAGTATGACTCTAAACAAATGACTGAGACCATAAACTGAACAGGGAAGTGTTTAGAGAGGTAAAGACAGAAAGATGTTTTTCTTTCTGCAGGAAGAAAGTATTTTTGCAAGCATAGCTATTGCTGTAGTGGATGAGACTTGGCCTGCAAACCTGTGTGACATGTCCTCTAGGAATAATGATTTGCAAAGATTAAAAGAGAAAAAGGAAACAACTTAATGGAGAGTGAACAAAAATAATCCAAAACTCAGCGAACACACAGAGGTGACCTACACAGCAATCTATATACTATTCTTCCTCCTGCCAACACTGGGTGAACAGTGCCTAATATTAGTAAACAATACCACCCCAATCTTGTGACCAAACTACAAAATATTACAGACTACTAGATTGAGCTAAACTGAGTGTGATGTGCACATAAACAAGTTGTATAACTGACTCTTTGAGTTGCATCTATGTATTAGATGTAATCTGTTGATGTAATCTGTTTTGCATTAGTGAAGGTGTAGTGTGTTTTTTGTGTAAGTTAAATTTTATAGCATGATTCAGATACACCTGTCAGAAAATAGAACAAGGTCATACTTAAAGGAAAAACATGTAAAGATGGAGGTCCATTCTCAAATTGGCTTCAAATGTTTGAGGTATTTACTATTTCAGATTAAAACATCATAAATTGAGTTTGTATAGCTATGGTTTGCAGGATTAAACAAGAAATATCACCACCATGAATTATCAGTTTACCATGTGATATCTTGAAATTGTTTTTGTGGCCTTACAGGATCCCTGGAGCAATTTTGGAAAGAGGCACAAACACAATCTCTGGGGGTCACAATCCTCGAAAAATGGCAGGATTGCAGCAAGAGGTGCATCTGGCATAAAATCTGTGTAACATTACTGAAGCAGCGTGGGATAGTCTTGAGAACAGAACAAAAGGCAGAAATATCCAAAGAAGAACTTTGAATGTCCTTCAAGATGTCTTTAGAAATGTTTTCTATGACACTTAAATAAATAACTGAAAGCTGCCTCAGACACAGCGTGTTTGTCCTTTCAAGCTCATTAGAACTGTACAAATGTTCATTCATTTGTCCAGTCACGTTTGCATGTGTTTGAATAAAGCGCTGCACCCCTTTCCCAGTTTTCTAACAAAATCTAAAAAAATGAGGGGTGGCTCAAGATTTTGCACAGGACTGTAGATAGATTTTTGAGGGGGAATAAAGTGGCTGTTTTTTCATCTTCTGCTGTTAATTAGTTTTGAAGGGTTTAAAATGATTTCAATACACTATTGTACAATAAGTAACTTTAACTTACTTTGTTATTGAAGCCTGATTTTTTAAAGTGATATACAGTTGTGGGAAAACTCAGCTAAAATTCAGTGAGAAAAAAAAATAATAGTAATTTTTGCAGTCACAAACAGTATTTATAGCAGGAATCAAAACAAAGCTACCAATGGCTCCAATTTCATTCCTATTGATGTCAAAATGTCACAGGCGACAACACACATTTTGCTTGTAACTTTTTACCGTTAACAAAATCATAAACTTACAATAATAGAGATAGTTGTCAAATACCAAACATACAGATCTGCATAGAAATAACAATAATAGTAATAATGATTAAAATGACAGTTTCATACACTGCACTATACACAGTTTCAATGAAAGCACACTGAATTACATCTCCATTGTCTATACTGTATCTTTCCAATACAGAAACATCACAATCCATTCAAATATAAGCTCTACAAATAAAAATGCTTAAGTCTATGATCATCTAAATCACCATCCTACATACTAGGGATAGGAATATAAGTAATACAGAAGCTGATAATTCAATGAAATGTGTGCTTCTGATTTATAACTGTGTTTTTTGGTCTGGAAATAACAGTTTTGCCCTCAACGTTCCTGTCACGTGAATATATCAGATCACTGTAGGGCACGTGCAATTTCAGCACACAGTACCTGTGATCTAGCTCATTTTGATCAGATGTGACTGTTGAGTAAGGGTTCATCTCCTGTAAGAAGCCACATGCACACATATGGAGAGAGAACATATGCACAAAACAACACCAAACAAGCATACACAGGCATGTAAACACATAACATAAATACAAACACAGAAACACAAGAAATTAATAAGTACACTCACTGAAAACTGGCAATTACTGTGCATTACTTCAACAGTCAAAGTGAAATCTACTAAAGATCCACTGTCACAAACAAGATAAACTGCTGTTTGCACGTCATCTGTGTTAGTTAATAACACTGAATATTTACAACATAAATTATGCTAACACATAGGTAATAGAAATGATTACTGTACTCACAATCTGAGGATAGGCTTTGGGTGGGAGAGTTATTTTGGGAAAGGTCTGACTTTGAGTGGGGCTTTGTGGTTTCCATGTGAATCTTCACTGGAGGGTGTGCAGAGCTGTCAGGCTGAGTGACAAAAAGAGGAGGCAGTTGGCATGCAGGAGAAATTAATATCTTAAAGGATAAGACTTGATGTTTTTATTAGAGACCTTAAAACCCAGCTACACCAGCATACAGCAAGCACACAGCAACCATCATTCCTGTGCACAAGTCATCTTCCCTAAAGTGTCTCAGACCTGTCGCCTTAATGTCTGCAGTCACAAAATGCTTCAAGAAGCGGGTCCTGCAACAAATAAAGGCCTCCCTCCCACAGAACCTAGACTGTCATCTGTTTGCCTACAGGGCAAACAGATCGACAGAGGACGCCATAGCCACAGCCCTCGACATACAGCAATCTGCCACTTGAGCAACCAGGAAACTATATCAGAAATCTGTTCGTAGAATACAGTTCAGTGTTCAGTACCATTATTATTCCCAGAATCCTGGTTGACAAGCTGATTAACATCGATTTACCCCCTTCCACCTGTGCCTGGATCAGGGACTGTCCACCCAAGACAGTCATCGGGGTGGCTGTAGCTCAGGATTAAGATCAGGTCACCTACTAATCAGAAGGTTGGTGGGTTGATCCCTGACTGCCCCATTCTGCATACCAAGTATCCTTGGGCAAGGTACTAACCCCAAGCTGCTCTCCAATACATCCATTGGAGTATGAATGTGTGAGTGATTAGATAGAAAGCACTTAAAGCATAGAAGAAAGTGCTTGTGTGAATGGGTGAATATGGCATGTTGTATTAAGCGATTTGAGTGCTCTGGGAAAGTAGAAAAGAGTATAAGAATCACTCCATTTACCATGAGGCTGTTAAAATGGCCTCTGCCTGCTCCTTCACCCTGAGCTCCAGAACGTGCTCCCCTCAAAGTTGTGCTGCTAAGACCTCTCCTGTAATGCCTTGTATACTTTGGATTGTACACCTACCTCCCCCTCTAACCGCATGCAGTACCTCATGCAGGAGGTACAGAGGTTTAAAAAGCAGGACAGCCAGGCAAAAAAACTGCTTTTTTCCCTGGACAATCTGAACACTAAGCCCAGGTGGTGGTGAGCCTCACTCATCACCCCCTGCCTGAAATATTCCTGTGTAATATTCAGTACAATGTTCACCAATGCTGCCAAATGGAACGTCAAGATCAACCCTTGAAAGCTGGTACTACTAATTCCTACAGGTGTTCCAACTTTTCTGGATTATTTACAAGCCCCTCTGTCTGTGGAAGAGTGAAAGAGAGACAGACCATCATAACACTTAAAAATGTATGTCTTTCCTACAGAGAAATTGCAAATTGCTTCACCATCAAAAGGCACTCAGAAACTGGGGCAGACTCGGAAAGAAGTCTGGCAGACCCAAAACCACAACTGAAACAGAGGACAAGTTTCTGAGAGTTAACAGCTTGCGTGATAGGTGGCTCATAGGACAACAGCTTCAAAGCTTAATAGTGGTCGTAGTAAGCAAGTCTGTTTCAACTGTGAAGAGAAGACTTCAAGCTGCAGGTTTGACAGGATGAGTTGCAGCAAGAATGCCATTGCTAAGACATCAGAATAAGACAAGGAGGCTTTCCTGGGACATAAAACACCACCACTGGACTACTGAAGACAGGAAGAGGGTATTATCAACTGATGAATTCAAACTTGAAATCTTCGGTTCATCATCCAGGATCTTTGTACACCATCAAGTAGGCAAAAGGATGATTCCACAGTGTGCGGCCTCAGCTTTAAAACATGGAAGAGGAAGTGTGATGGCCTGGGGCTGTTTTGCTGGATCTAGGGTTCGTGACTTGTACAGAGTGAGAGGCACCCTGAAACAAAGCAGCTACTACAGCATTCTGCAGCACCATGCAATACCCTCTGGTATGCATCGACAGCAAGATAATGACCCAAAACACGAGTCTAAGCTATGCCAGAACTACCTCAGGAAAAAAGAACAAGATGGTAAGCTTGAAAACATGGAGTGGCAAGTACAGTCTCAAGACTTTAACCCCATCAAGCTGCTTTGGGATGAACTGGACAGAAGAGTGAAAGCAAAGCAACCTACAAGTGCCACAGATTTATGGGAACTTCTGCAACAGATATCTGAATAACTTTCTGAAGAATATTTTATTTCTATTGTAGAAAGAATGCCACAGGTGGGTTCAGCTGTTATATCTGTCAAATGTGGCTACTTTGATGAGTCCAAAGTTTAGAATACATTTTGGACTAATAATTGATTCCATTATTTCTTTTTTAATTTAAATTGCTTTGTAGTATGCTTTCATTTCAGAGTGCAGTCAGATATTAAACTGTATAATTTTCCATAAAAATCAGGAAAAATGTGGGTGTTCTATCCTTCAAGCTTCTATCCTTAGGAGCTTGAAGGTCCTGTGCAGTGTCTTTGCTGTTGCTGGGACTGCGCTCTTCTGGATAGGATGTTGTTCCTGTGATCTGCTGGAGCAACTCATCTAGCTTGATGGTCACTGCACCGAGCGCTCCGGTTACCACTGGGACCACTGTTACCTTCACCCTCCACATCTTCTCGAGCTCTTCTCTGAGCCCTTGGTACTTCTCCAGCTTCGTGTTCCTTCTTCCTGATGTTGCTGTCATTCGGTATCGCTACATCTATCACTATGGCCGTCTTCCTCTGCTTGTCCACCACTGCAATGTCTGGTTAGTTAGCCATCACCATTTTGTCTGTCTGTATCTGGAAGTCCCAGAGTATCTTAGCTCTGTCATTCTCAACCACCCTATTGACCTCCCATGTCTACCTTGGGACTTCCAGGCCACTTGGTTATGGCGTTCCATGTATGCCCTGCCTGCTAGCAACTTGCACCCTGCTGTTATGTCCTGGATTGTCTCAGGGGCTTCTTTACACAGCCTGCACCTGGGGTCTTCCCTCGAATGGTAGACCCCAGACTCTATGGATCTTGTGCTCAGAGCTTGGTCCAGTGCTGTCATGATTAGTGGGTCTGTGCTGTCTTTTAGTCCAGCATTGTCCAACCACTGTTATGATTTCTGGATGTCATCCACTTCCTCTATCTGCTAGTGGTACATACTGCGCAGGAGTCTCTCCTTTCATGATGGTTTCTCCTCTTGCTTCTCTTTCTTGGGTTTCTGTTACATACTCGTGAATGTACTTCTTAGACACCTTTCTGCAGCTCCGAAAGTTGGCTAACTTCCCTCCCTGCTACCTCGTTCTTGGCCTCTAGTCACATTCTTCCATGAAGGGTACTGCTCCTTGTGGCTGTTTATCTTGTAGCCAAGCACCTCACTGATCACTGCTGTCATGGAGCAGATCAGCTGGTTAGTCTCAGTAGGGTCGTAATAGGTATTGTCCATAGTGCTGCATTCATATCATCTAGTAGACCTTCAGAGGGTACTCCACCTAATCTTGGTAACCAGCTACGGAGGGTCCAGCTTTCAAGCTTTGCCATGATCCTATCTTTCAGGTCAGTTCCTCTCACACAACATTGTTCTTTTCTATCGCACTTTGGGCTTGCTACCCAATCTCGGGGTGATAATATCGGCCCCCTGACCTGCCATCCTGGCTCCCCCTTGCTGTAGCATGTGTGTTGTACCTCATCAATTTCTAGCCATGAGAGCAGTTTCTTCTTCCAAATGTTGAAACATTTGGAGGAAGCCTCTGCAGGTTTGCCGTCAATCTGGATGCTGGGTATTGAAGATTCCATAGGTCCCTCATCCTATTCATGTAACCCCTTCCACTGGAGTTACTTGCATAGCTACATTCCAACAACACCCTGTTCTCATCTCTTGCCCACTTATGCCTTCTTGTTCCAGTAGCGCACTTGTGATCAGTGTGTCCTGGTTCACCTGATGAAGACCTTGTTAATCTGGGCGAAATTTGAGCCGCAGTTTGAGGCTGCAGCTTTCTGTCTCTCGTTCATATCCGTGGTAGGCTTGATTAGCATGGGGGGGGTCTAGCCTAGAGACCCTTACTGGAGGGTGTAAAGAACTCAAAAAGATGTGGTGGGTGAAGGTAACAGTGGTTCCAGTTGTAATCGGTGCAGTGACCCTCAAGCTAGGAGAGTTACTCCAGCAGATTCCAGAATAGCGCAGTCCCAGAACAGCAAAGATACTGCGCAGGACCCTCAAGCTCCCAGGCCTCTGCTAGAGGACCTGAGGTTGAAGGATAGATTGGAGGTGGGGGGGATATATTAGTGCTGTCAACGTTAATGCGTTAATGCGAACTGATCTGTGTTAAAGCTTCAAAATTGGCAAATCCCCATTAATGACTTAATGATAATGTGATAATGCAGCTTAAACACGTTAACGCTGTCATCACGACTAATGTGATTAACAATTAACCCATCTGGAGCGCAGACTGACTGAAAATCCTTGAAATGTCTCTGTCAACGCATTTCGGGCAGTTTGTCCAAAGTTTGACTGCATTGACACCTTTAGCTGCGTTAATGCGGCACTGACACGTTAACACTGACAGCACTAATATATATATATAAAAAATCCCCTCTCGCCCCTGCGGGCGGTGTGTATCCTCCAAGCTCGGGTCCTCTACCAGAGGCCTGGGAGCTTGAGGGTCCTGCGCAGTATCTTAGCTGTTCCTAGGACTGCGCTCTTCTGGACAGAGATCTCCGATGTTGTTCCTGGGATCTGCTGGAGCCACTCTCCTAACTTGGGAGTCACTGCACCGAGTGCTCCGATTACCACTGGGACCACTGTTACCTTCACCCTCCACATCTT
>VOQK01034817.1:0-12692 GCA_015052645.1 Benitochromis conjunctus
ATGTTTTAAATACGCTTTTCAGGGTTTTTTCCAACCTCTGAATGATCTTGTCAAAACATATGGCAAAGTATGTGGGTAAGAAAAAATACATCTTACAGCAACTACTGAAGTAATATTCTAAATATTATGCTGATATGAATTATCTACAGTTTGAGATGAAAAATGTACCCATCATGTTTTGGTTGGACACATACCTCAGGTATTAGCTGGGCTGCTAATCCACCAGTGATAGTGGTAGCAGACCCTGACATGCTCAGACAGGTGCTGGTGAAAGACTTCAGCAGCTTTCTTAACAGAAATGTAAGGAAATTATACAAAGCAAAGATACAACGTGTGTATTTATTCCTGGTTGTCACACAAGAGTTACTAAGAGGTTATTACAGATTTTTGTGCCTGTGCTCTCTTGTTTCTCCATGCAGACGTTTGTGTTTGCCAAAAAGCCTTTATCTGATTGTCTTCTCCAGCTAAAGAATGAACGCTGGAAGCGAGTGCGGAGTGTCCTGACCCCGTCTTTCAGTGCTGCCAAGATGAAAGAATATAAAGTTCTCATTAAGTAAGATAAGATAAGATACATCACATCTCATGTTCTGTTGCTTATCCGGGTTCATCTATGAGAGAGATGTAGTTTTTCTCTTCGAAGGAAATTCCATTCTGCTGTTTGTACTTGTGACCTCATTTGTTTAGACATTATCCAGATCTTGTGGCCATAGATGAGAGTAGGACGTAGAGTGACTGGTAACTTAAGAGCTTCACTTTTATCCTAAGCGCTCTTCAGCACAACAGATTGGTACAGCATCCATATCACTCCCAACACCACCCTAAATCAAACCCGAACTCCGAACACTGCCTCAATGTCAATCTTGCATACCACTCATGAACAACAGCCCAAGATACTTAAATCCCTCCACCTGGGGTATTAACTTGTCCATGACCCAGCTGTGAACCATGGTCTTGGATTTGGAGCTACTAATTCTCGTTCTTTATACTCAGCCACGAACCGCTCCAGTGAAAGCTGGAAGTCACCACCTAATGAAGCCAAAAAGCTATGATGAAATCCTGAGGCCATCTAGACATTCTGTCCATAAAACACCCACACATCCAGGTTTTTGCTTCAGCCACTGCCCGAGCACCAGTTGAAGTTAACTTTAAAGCAAGCGACAGCCAATCAAATGCTGACTTATTAACAACAATAAAAGCTGTATATTAATAACACAGACATGAAATATTTTTCTGCCCCGTGGTACAAATGCAATTGTTAAGATGTGGTAAACAATCTTGTGTAGTGAAATTACACCATGTGCAGCCCACAAATACAACACCATTTCCAAAAAGTCGGGACACAGTGTCAAATGTAAATATAAACAATGCAATTATTTACAAATCTCATAAGCCCATATTTTATTCATGATAAAACATAAAAAAGATATCAAACATTTGATTATTTAATTAAAAATGATAGCTTATTTTGAATTTGTTGGGAGTTGGGACATTGCAGTGTTTATCCCCTTTTTAACAACAGTCTGGAAACTGTTCAGAGACCAGTTGCTGGACTTTCATGCTTTCATGCTCAGCTCTCCCTTTACCACAACAGACCGATGCAGCGTCCGCATCACGTCAGCAGTGGCCCCAATCCATCTGTCAACTTCCCACTCCCTTCTTCCCTCACTGCTGACCATGGCCTCCGCCTTGGAGTTGTGATTCTCATTCTTGCCGCTTCACACTTGGCTGGAAACCGCTCCAGTGAGAGCTGGAGACCACCACCAGGTGAAGCCAAGAAAACCACATCATCTGCAAATAGCAAAGATGAGACTCAGAGGTCACCAAAATGGACGCCGTCTGCCACATGGCTATGCTGAACAGAAGTGTGTCACGTGATATTTTTCATGTAGTTAAATATCTCAGTTCAAGATAACAGCAGTTTTATGCCGTTGTATAAAGTAGCAAGAGTAATTTGTCTCATTAAGAATGTGATCTTTTATTTTCCACTGCTTTTCATTCTTCTTAAAAAATACAGAACCAGCTGTTGATCCCCAGGTTTACACCGGAGGCTAAGGCTAATCGACATCCATTCATGTACCTACCATTTGGGGCTGGCCCCTGTAACTGTGTGGGAATGAGGCTCGCCCAGCTTGAAATTAAACTGGCTTTAATGCATCTGTTCCATAATTTCAGCATCATGGCCTGCTCTAAGACTGAGGTACGTTTGAGTTTGAGCTGCTCAGGAAATCTCATGAATGTTCATTAACAGTCAGGCCTGAAAAAAGATGTTTGTTTTATCGAGGGCCCTTTTTTTTTTTCAGGTTCCTCTTGAGTTGAAGCCGTTAAGCACTCTTGGTCCTAAAAATGGTGTTTGTGTGAAAATTTCCAGAAGGAACGAGTGAGATGGTCTACTGAATTCTCATCAAATGACTGGATCATTTTCACCAGACTGGAAAATAAGTTCATCTGTCATAGTTCAACTTAAATCTAGTACTTGGGAGATGCTTGAAAGATTGCAACATTGAAATATTTTAGACTTGAATGTACTAAATATAATGACCGACTTACTGTTGATTAATTCAAATGTTTTAGAAAATCCATCCATCCATCCATTCGCTTCCGCTTATCCTTTTCAGGGTCGCGGGGGGAGCTGGAGTCTATCCCAGCTGTCTTGGGGCGAGAGGCGGGGTGCACCCTGGACAGGTTGTTTTAGAAAATATTAACTGTATCATCAAAATTGCACGAATAATCAAATGGCTGCATTCCATGATATCTGGTTAAAAAAAATGGAGCATGGGTAAAGGAGGAACATGGTCATTTTGTCGTATTAAATCACAAAAGTTATTCACCTGCTTCACCTACTTTTTGTGCAAATGTTGGAAATAAATGGTTTATCCTTAAATTTGAATGGTCAGTGTACTTGATCTGACATCAGTTACAAACCACCAGAATACACAGGAAGTTCAAATCCTCTGTGTCCCAGTCTAAAGGAGAATTATGCTATATTTGCTGTGACCTGTCAGTGCTAGAATGCACTGAAATGAAACCTACATTCTGTATATATGGTGATCTTTCTGTAATAGTAAAGAAACATATCCAGAAATGACAGGAAAAGACTCTCTCCGACACCATCCAGGAAAAAAAAAAAGAATATTTTTAACATTTTGTAAAAGTAACAATGTAATGTTTGCTATTATCATCTGGTGCTTCCGAAACAAATGAATGGGCCTGTTTAATGTCACGATGTCACAACCAGCAGTCTTCTCTGGCAGAGGCGAGCAGAGCCTTTGCACTCCGGTGCAGATGGCGGCAGTAGACGTCACAGCTTTCCGTGGAGTGACGAGCTGTTGTCAAAAAGAGAAACACGTGACACGAATGTTTACAAAACCTGGGCGAAGGACGACGACTGCGATGTGACGTGAGTGTATGTTTCCCATATACTGAATGCTGCAGTGTAAGTATGATAAAGACATAAGTAATAGAACAATGTTAGTAATATTAGATAACCTCCTTTGTTTCATCAGCGAGCTAACGTAGCATCACGTGATGATAAATGAGGTGTGCGCCACAGGTCAGGACGGCTAATAAACTAAAGAAAGCGTAGTTTAGGTTTCACGTGTCCCGTGGGTAATGGTCCTACAGATCCATCTAAAGCATTTCTACAAAATGACCTTTACCTTGCTTTATAACGTCTCTCTGCTCCGGTGACTGCCTGCCAAAGAGTGATTTCCCATGTTTCTGTCTGTTTTTATGTCTCATAACTTTACCTCAGTTGGTAAATGCACTGTAGGCAACAAGATGTATGAAAAAGTTATATATAAAATAAATAAAACATCTGTCTTCCTGTCTTTGTATGTACATTATAATCAATCTAGTTCTTTTTGTTCACTTAATTTTTTACAATTACAATTTTTTCTTGTTTTTCTGTGCAGGAACTTTGATCTGATTCTGATGATAGAAAACTGGGAGATTTTCCAACATGCAGGCTGAAGGTGACTTTCTAAATGTGTTCAACACTGAGGGCAGCAGATTATCTGTGACACTCGGCCTCTTCCTCGTTTTTCTTGGCCTCCTCTACTGGTGAGTGAACAAATGTCGTGCATCTGTCTCCATGCATGCTCAATCATCCAGGTAAGGAAATCCCAAAAGCTTGATTCTGTTCATCTGGAAATTTGTTTATTTGTGATGGACAGTTGGACAGTTTTTGCATAATGACACATTTTGTGTCAGTTTTTCTCTGTACTCTACCACAGTTTGCTGTAAATCAAATGTTAGTGTGTTTATTTGTGATGTACTGTTCTGCTGTGAAAATGCCACAATATATATTATATGTTATTTGTATGTATATCCATAGTCACCCATTTTCATAGACTCAGAAGTAGTTGGACAATTGACTGAAAGCCATGGGAGGCCTGTTCCCACATGATTTCAGTTAATTGTTGAGTTAATTGTTGAACTTACATTTTGGTTGCTGTTCACTGGAAGGTATCATTAGGATGAAAAAATAAAACTATAAAAGAGACAGAAAAAAACTTTAGGAGTGGCAGAATCACCAGTGCTTCAAGGTAGTCACCTGATTTCAACCCAGTAGATCATATTTTTCAGTTATTAAATATAAAACCAAAGGCAGAAATACCCCCAAAACAAGCAGCAACCGAGGGCAGCTACAGTAACTAAGTAGCAGAACATCTCAAGGGAACAAATCCATCTAGTGCTGTCTGTGAGTTCTGGACTTGTAAATTATGGTCATCTAAATATTAAAAACAATTTTGTACATTTAAATTATGTTAGTTTGTAATTTCTTTGAGCCTGGAAAATGAGAGAGCATGTATACAAATAGCTGTAATTCCTTAATAATGTAATATAATGCTTTTGTCAAACCCTTTGAATAAATGTGGATGTGTACAGGAAATGCATTATTGCAAAAAAATGTATGGTCCTAACTGCATACACATTAACAGTATATACACCAAAGGACTGTGAGGTTGGTGTGGATGGCATTTAAATGAATTTTGTGTCTGTGTTCTTTAATGTGCTTGATGCTTTATCCTTCCATTCACAACGCATCGTCACATTTCTTCACTTCTCCCTGCAGGTATTCAGTCCGTCCCTTCTCAGTCCTCTCACGATGTGGCATCAAACATCCAAAGCCAGTACCTTTCTTTGGCAACTTATTCATGTTTCAGCAGGTAAATGCAGTGAAGTAAAATTACACCTGAGTAATATGCAACATTTGTTCCCTTAAACTGGGATTAAGCTCCTGTTTTCATTTTTTATGTTCAGTTTTTACAGGGTTGTCAGTTGAGCGTTATGTTTTATAAAGTCAGCTGTTACCTGTTTTGTTTGTGGTAGCTTTGTTTACATGTGTTTTCTTTCAATTCAAAGTGATCTTTTATAAAGTCATGACTGTGATAAGCTGATGTGCTGTTAACCTGTTCTGCGATTTCACTTGTACAAACAGTAATTTTGGCTATGATGTGGATATTTTCAGTCTTGTCTCATGTTTTTTTTCCACATTCTTTTCAGGGTTTTTTCAAACCTATGAGTTGTCTTATTAAAACACATGGTAGAGTTTGTGGGTAAGTAAAAAAAAAAAAAAAAAAAAAAAATTTATAGAAAAAAAAAAAAAAAAGAAGTTTGTGAATACTTTAACACTCCAAAACAAAACAAACCCCCCCAAATGAGACCAATATTAAACAAATTCAATTAAATTATTGTTGTGCAGTTAAACTTCATGCAGCCTTGAACATTCCAGAAACTGTATCTTGTTCTAATGCTCAGCACACATTCAAATTTAGGATGTTCGGGGTTTTCCTGACATGAACTCTTCCCTTCAGGTTCCTCCCACAATATTTCCATTGGTATAAGAACAGGAATTTCACGTATTCCTTTTTAGCAACGATCCAATCCATCTGACCCAGATGCAGTAAAAACAGACCCAATCCATGACACTACCACCATCAAGGTTGAGGTCCTTTTGCAGGAAAATGCAACCTTTTTCCTTTCGTTTCATGTTTAAACCAAAAAGACAGAATTTGTTCCCATCTGTCCACAAAAGCTTTCCAATATGTTTCTGGCTTCTCCATGTGATCTTTAACAGACAGAAGATGAAAACCACTTTTCCTTTAGTACAGTTCTGGGTTTTGTCCTTGCAGCCCTGTCAGATATACCATTTAATGCAGTCTTCTCGTTGTAGCAGAGTCAAATATGACCATTAGCTAATTTGAGAGAGGCTTTTAGTTGCTTAAAGATTCCTTAAACTAAACCACTTCTGTGGAGAGAAACAGTGGTCTTAAGTTTGAAAGTAGTTTTAACTTTATTTTAGTGAATTAAAATGTTTCTTGACATCTAGTTCTAGCTTTTAGTTTATTTTTACTTAACTATAATAACCTTGCTCCAAATGTTTTTTCTCTCCCCGAAGGGAGGGAGCATGTGATATGTTTGTCTGTCTGTCTGTCTGTTAGCAATTTAGCATCCACAGTTTTCAAGATATCAAGTTCAAATTTTGTGTGACTGCAGATATCAATACCAGCTTAGGCTGAATTAATTGTGGTGAAAATCAGATCAAGGTCAAGGTCACACCAAATGTGAAAATCAGTAAATCTTGCCCTTCAGGGGAAGTGGTCTTGTTTTATTAAGTAACCTTGTTCAGACTGATGAAAATCAATAAATCTCACTTGTTGATGCCATAATTGTTTTGAAGATCAGACTCAGATACATGTTTGTTTCAATATAAAAACAGGCAGCCTGAAAACCCCCGATCCTAATTTTACCATCAAACTAACGGTCAACAGTAGACGTTCTCTCACTTTTTTCTACTCGCATTTCATTTGTTTAATTGGGTTGTTCTTCTACTTTTCTGATATATGAAAATTATCGTCACGCTTTATGTCACATTTAGGCAGAAATGTAAACATTTCCAAAGGGTTCACAGACTTTTAACCGAAACATAACATAACAGTGTTATGACTATAAATTTAATTTATATAAATTGGATAGTATATGTATCATATATACCTGAGTTTTTGCAAATGACAAGAATAAATTAAGCATTACAGCAGCTAAACCACTTAGATACAAAACTAAGAAGATGAAATCGCTCAGTTTTAAAGTGCTTATATTTGTACACTGTTTCTCTGATAATATGAAGGAATATCGCACAATATTCTCACCTATCTTGCTAAATTAGATTACTGTAATGAATACTTTTGCTTGGCTGTTAAGTTTTACATTGATCTTGTCCCATTCCAATTAGCACAACACTGATTAGATTGCAAAGGCACAATGATATAACCTGCCTCATTTTCTCTTCACTAGCCAATTTATTCCCCCACATTCAAAGGATTCAATGGTATTACCAAATATTATCTCTTTGGCGGACTTACTTTCAATTAAATAACACTCTGCTGACAGATTTTGGTACATTGATCCTCGTATTTAAAACAAAGCAGAAACTCCAGGCTCCACAGTCTACACTCCAACATGACTCTCATTTTACTGAGCACCATCCTTTCCCAAATTCCCCTGCTGGGGAGGCTTGAGAGCTCACTCTGTCATTTAATATTTAGTTCTGGCGAACCTGCTCGAGTGCTGTTCCCTCAAGTGTGTGTATGCACACAGACAGTCACACACACAATCTCATGTCTTAAACCTGCAGTGCTGCTTTTCTCATTGGCTGTAGATTTTTGTGTAAATATTGCAAAAACTATTAGCTTGGAAGATGCTTTCTAAAATAATGTAATGAACTATAGTTACAAGGTAAAACTAGTGAACAGCCAGAGCTGACAAAATTACCGTTCCCTGTGTGTTATGACAGTTTGAGTGTCTCTCTCTGTATGAGCTGGAACAGAAGTGCATTTTAATTGAAGCACTTTATCCTGTCAGGTGGTAAATTTCTATCAGATCCAACTGCCAGCAGCATAAATGAGCTAAGCAGCATTGTTAACATGTGATAATTCCTTCCTGACAGAAAATTCTAACTGCATTCAAAGCACATTTCTATGACTAGCAGTTTATTTATGGGCATTTATGACATAACAGAGCAAACTGATCAATACTTTCCCTAACAGGATGAGCTTCCTCATTTCTCAGATTCAAAAAAGCATTTGATAGCCCACCCTAAAACGTTACAGCCCACCTCCAGTTAAAATTGTGTTGTGGTCAGTGTTGCTTCTCTTTGACGCGTGAGCCTCACTTAAACAGAACAGATGCGTGCACACAGCTTAGCAATAGGCGAGTCACTTTCTGATTATCAAAAAGCTACATTTAAGACCTTAATCATTACTGAATCAGCATGAGGTGACATCAATAGAAGCAAATCCTGCTTCGAAAGGCAACTGTTTTTAATGTTTGCTCCAAATCCATGGGTCGACTTTGGATCAGTTTCTTTACACTGACAGAAAAAACTCGAATGATTCTGCTTATTGGACAGATGTATCTACAGTGGGAGCAAGAAGGAATATTTATAGAAGAACTCCTGTGTTCTGGATTAATTTATATATCTGCTAGAGAAACATCACTAGTAAAACCTCAGAGCAGTCCCAAGTTTGCTGCTAGTACTATGAGAATGGAAAGTTCACCTGGCTACACCTGGCCATTTAGCTCAAACTGGCCCAGTACAGCTGGCGACTGGATGGCATCCAGGTGAGATCATGTTCTCTCCATAAACAAAATTCTTCAGAGTTGAATGGGACAGGGCAGAGATCATCTCTTTTAAGAGGTTCCAGTTCAGGTCTTTTGATCTACAACCGAGTGATTACTTCACATTTAGTAGCACACTCTAGGGCTGAAAAATTAAGCATGTGCTCAAAGTGGAGCTCATCCAGCGACCACTTGAAGCTGCTCCAATTCAATAACAAATCCTAATACTTTCTTTTGTTAAAATGCCAAAACTACGGGGAAAGCCTGATACAAAAAAATCCAACAACAAACAAACAAAAGGTTAAGATTTAAATTTGGGGCTGGGCTACAGTGATTGAATGGGGACACTGATGCGGGTCGCTGTAGCCAGCGCTTGTCTTACCTACACAAATTTGAGCCAGTGAACTGGATCTGTTGACGGTGTCTGCAGCGCATTTTTGAGCATTTCAAACATGATTATTCAACAAATATTATGGCTTGCTGTGAGGTCCAGTGTTTCCACAGAGTTCGTGTTGCATCAAGGTTATAGATGCAGCTAGCTAACCAAGCATGCTGCTAACTTAGCACTCCACCCCTTCTTCTAATTATGGTTACATCTGCCCTCAGAAAACCTACATGGCAATTTTTATAAATGTAAAAGCAAGCCTTCAAATGCACAGTATTATATGTTCATCCTTAATAAAAGTATAACAGATCACCTGGAGAAAATGTTTTACTGGAAGAGCAATATGACAATTTCTTTTTAAAAAATCCTTGATTTGTTCTATTCTTAAATGCATATACTGCAAAATACTCAAGCTGTCTAAAACATGTCTAAACAAGTTGGTATGATTTTGGGAAAGATATAATAGGTGGTGTTAGAAACCTATAGAAAACATAAGAGCAGATAGAGAAGTTGTAATTTATGCAGGAGGCAAAAAAACAAACAAAAAAAAAAGCTCAGAACCTTGAATCCACTGTTTTATTTATATGAAATAAGCACACTATTAGTAAAGATTCATGACCCTTTAAGTTTAAATTATAACCTTAACATGAATTTCAAAAGGAATAGCAAGACGCAGCATTCACACACCTAGTTTTTCATTTCACAGGCTTATTACAGGTAAAACCTCTCATGACTAACAGGTAATTTCTCTCAGTTTAGAATCAAACTGTACTTTCATTTCTTTCTTCAAAGACTGTTGACCTGACTTTTTATACAACCCATAGCATAGCAAATACAGGAAAGTATCACCTGTTTTATTATTGTCAGGTTTAAAAAAGGTACCACATGGTTTTATCCACTATTGTGGGATGGATGAGCTTTTCTGAGGGCCAGCTGGAGGCAGAAAGGGGCACGATTTCCCTCCTAAGCCAGCTGGTGCACCTGCTCAGAGTACCGTTGAAAAGGCTATAATGTACCAATTGTAATGGATAAAGGAAAGAGTGGAAACAGTCTCCCCAAGTGCTTTCTTTTTTTTTATTCCAGCAAAGTATGCAAGGTCACTAAACAGTTTCCCTTGAAACTGTGTGAAGCATTAAAAAGCATGGCCTCGTGGCATGTTCTGTTTGTTCATCATATAGCCTTACTGTTCTCTCACTGCACCCGACTCTGCACTACTTTAATAACCTTTCCCGTGCAAAGTGCACAGAGCTACATTGTGGTTTTACATAGGCAAACACTAGCATGGGACTAATATTTGTGTCAACAAGAGAATCGGCTGAGACACACTCACTCTACCTCGATGCAGCCGAGACCAGAAACTGAAGCACAAGTAGTTCATCTGGAGGCAAACCAGTGCGTCAACACTGCTCCAATGTCTCCTCTACCTGAAGACACAAAGCTAAGATCATGTGGACAAAAGTAAAACTTTCTTTCCCCCTTTTCCATTAAAACATTGCCCTGAATTTTCTTTGGCTCTCCAGATATTTTCCAAACACACTAAGAATCCTGAAACACAAACCTGAAAGATGGAGCCAATGTGAAGTTCTCTCATTAAGAAGCAAAGCACATACAAACAGAATAATAATAAGAAGGCCTGAAAAGTGAATTTCAAATAATCAGGGAGTTGCGTCTTATAAAAGAGGAGATTAAACAGTCACCTTATGGTCAGCATCTGCAGATCATCTAGAGTTCTTTCATTCTCTGGAAACTATTCCTACTTGATGGCCTTCAATATTTTACATTCTTCAGTCTGTTCATCTTCAGACTTATTCAAGTTCACTCCCTTCTCCAACTCTCTGCAAACCCATGACCAAGTGAAACTTTTTAATCTTTTAACCCACGCCCAACCCCCTCACTCCCCCTGCAAAATTTGATCCCTATATTCTCTGCAGCCGGCACCCATCTGGAAAATCCATCTTACTGTTAAGGCATTAGAACTTAAATAAGTCTGAAATGCAGTGTGTATTTGAAACATTATAAACTGCAAGGAATATCTTTTTTTTTTATGAACGCAGCCAGACAAACAACAGATAAACACATAGACAAATATACACGCGAGCTTATTCTAAGTAGCAACAGACATCAAGTAGGGAGATTACAGGGGGAGCTGTGTCAATGTGTCAGTGTGTGAGTGTTTCCTCTGTCTGTGTGTGTGTGTCTCTCTCTCTCTCTCTCTCTCCCTTTCCCCATCTCTCTCCATCCATCTCTCCTGCTTACTCCCCTCCCCTTTCGGAGACAAAATGGCCAGATGGCTTCCAATCCAACATGCTAATCCACAACACAGACTGTAGCTCTGACACACCTACCATAAGACCAGTGCTCCACTCTGAACATCTATAGCCTTAAGCACACACGCGCATGTATACACACACAGGGCCAGTACACTGTCAGCATGAGTCCCAAACGATAACTTCACTTAACAATAGCAGAATAACTCATTCAGTCTAAGCCCTCAACAGATGGAGGCTTAGTTGTATGTGTTGTGTGTGTGTGTGTGTGTGTGTGTGTGTCCTGCTATCATATTTCAGGCAGGCCAGTTAGCAGGCTACAGGCCAAGATGAGGTTCTGTGTCTACTGCTTTTGTTAGCTGAGGTGAGGTAAGAGAAGCCGAGTGTGTTGGGTTACACTGAGCAATGGAAAACATGGGGAAACCCAGAAGAGCACACAATACACATGGAAACAAACTGGCTGCCATAGTTATCTTTTTTAAATAAAGGATCATTTCAAGATCACATTAAATAAAAACACTGCATTTTTTTGGGATACTCGGGCCTGGACAGATTAATCTATTAACATCACAAGTAAAAGTAAAGTAGTAAAATTACACGGTGGCTTTCCTCTCCCTGCTTCTCTCTCTTCAGTTTGGAGCATAATTCTATCAAGATGATATCTTTAGAAAACAATAATGTAATAAAACTGAAGGTGGTTAGGCGATCTCAGTTGGTCACAAGTGGTGAAATCATTCTCACTAAAGCCAAGCCACAATATGGTTCCATTTTGCCAGCACAGTGCATGTTTACATAACAAACATATGCCCGAGTCGATAATTTCACTTTCATTTTCAGTTAAACTGAGCATACGCTGTGCTCGTCACAAAAATTCAAGAGTATAACACTTTGAGTGGAGACACCTATTTTATATAAGAGGCGTGTGTGTAGCCAACTCACAGCAACAAAGCTCATACAGGTACGAATGCTCTCTGTTGATGGTAAACAGCTACATGCACAGATACAAAATGGAAAGCTATTAATTGCCCATTTGCGTGTAACAGACCTGTGTCGATAACGGTGTGATGAATATATAATGCAATGTGGCGTGTGAAGCAGAGCATCTAAGACTGGTGTGAAGCATAGCCAAGAGATCAATGGAGACGAATTTTCCAGCGACAGCTTCACAGATCATTTCGACAGAGGGATGCATAAATATTAAACACTTCTACTCTGATGGTATAGCGAAGCCTGATTGTCTCTCCGCCTTCTGATTGTGACGCTGCATTGGATTACCACTCTGTATCCGGTCTTTATACTGGCAAGCTTGGTGCTGGCTACTGTGCTACACTGGGGAAAAAATGATATACCAACCAGTGAGTTCTGGGCATATATTTGATTAAATTATTATGTTAAAATTGGGGGGGGGGGGAGCCAATGGT
>VOQK01034827.1:0-11708 GCA_015052645.1 Benitochromis conjunctus
CCATTTTGAAGCAGGCTGGGACTACAGACAGAGAGAGGGAAAGGTTGAAGAAGTGTGCAAACCACTCCAACCAGCTGAGCCGCACATGACTTGAGGACGCGGCCGGGAATCCCGTCCGGACCACTAGCTTTGCGTGCGTTCACCTGAAGCACTTCCGCACATCCTCCTCAGACACAGTGTGCGCACTGACGTCATCCGCGGTGCGCACACTGTCCGGTCTCATGGTGTTCGCTGTGTCGAATCTAGCGTAGAATACATTTAGATCCTCACACAGCGAGGCCGTGGTCTGCGGTGTGCTGGTTTTCCCTCTAAAGTCTGTGATTGTGTTTAGTCCCTGCCACATACTCCGAGGGTTGTCAAACTGTTGCTCCACCCTGTCCCTGTACTCACGTTCCACAAGACTTATTGACAGTTATTGCATTCACTTGATTGCAGTTCTTGTTGCCAAGTGTGGCACAACTGAGTTTATGGAGCAATTACTTTTTCACAGCACTGTAGAGCTATACATTGTGAAACATGTTAAATTAAATGGCAATTCTTTGGTTTGAGACTTTGGAAGCCTCAGGTTTTCAAAGATTAAAACTCAAACTGAAACTGTCATAGACACAAATCCATTTACCACAGTTTGTGACAACTGTGTATCTCTGGTAGGCAAGTATTCAACAGTCACAGTAGGGACGTAATAATAGAGTGTAAAAAGAAAAAAAATCAACATGCCTTTTTCTTCCTCCACACATCAGCTACGCTACAATCAGCAGATGTGTGTTTATATGCTGGGAGAAGGAAAAAGGCAGTCGACAACTTTTGAGGAGTGGCAATACGCACAATATTTTTAGAGCACAGAAGGACAAGAGCACAATGATAAAGTGCAAACTGTATTATACTGCTAACAGAATTTTGACTCTTTGCAGACACAGACAGCATGCTAAGACAAAGCTAGCAAAGAGCCAAAAGCGATGTTAACACTGAGTATGCTGAGCCCAGCCCAGCAGCCAAAGCCTAACATGTAACAACGGCAGTGATGAGCAGTCAGGCTCGTAGCTTTGAAGCATCATTTCTACCTGTAGATGTTTACTCTCATCACTTTGAAGTCTCTTAGGGCTGGTTTTAAAGTTCTGTTTATGTTTTCTGCTTTGTTTTCCGAATTAAACATTAAAACAAAGATCTTGTGTGTCCTCATTAGGATACAGAATTGTGTTGGTGTGTGACACTGTAGTCCAATCAGTTATCATTAAGGAACAAATATTAGCTGGATTCTTAACAGTAGGGTCTTTCCCTTACAATCTAAATGGCTTTGAGGCAGCTTCAGTAATGTCAAACTATTTGATTTTTTGAAGGCATGAAAATAGAATTTACATGAAAATGAAAAAGAGATCAAATAATTTGTTGCACTGATGCTATCTGTAGATGAGGAAACGCAAGGTCATTTCCACAGTCAACAGCTGGCTCATTAAAGGTACCTTTATACTCTAAAAGATTCAAACAAATGTCATTTACCTGATTTGTCAAGCCATACGCCAGCACAATCTGGCAAATCAAGACATGTTACTGTGGAGGCAGCATCTTATGTACTCCAACGCACTTCCTCCCTCAGGCTTCTTGTAATTTATGGAAACATTCATCCTAACACGAAGACAGATTTGTAAGAGACGGGATCTGACCCAATCCTAAAAGTGCCTCATTTTATTTCATGCTCTCCTGCACACTGAGAATCTCTGATCCATACTCAGTCACGTGGATAAGATGGACTGTGTGTGTTTGTATGTGTGCTTTTCAGCTTTGCCTGACATCTCCTGACCTTTCGTTCATCTCGTCCAGCCTCAGTAGGCCAGTCAGTCAGCCATGCTATCACACCCTCATGCACACCAACAGTATCTGCGTAACCCAAACTTACACACACACACACACACACTTTTTCTCTCATTTTCCCCCTGCCTCAGTTTCTGTCGTCCTTCCCAACAATTCAACTTCTAACTTTTTTCCCAAACTGAAAGTACAAAGAGGTCGCCCAGACATAAACAAGCACACACAGATTTAACTTACAACTGCTTTAATGTGTAATGTGGGTTTGTAGGTAAGGTTTGGTATGAACTTGTGCCACTAAAAAAACTCATTTATCAAATACAATACATTTCTTTTCAACCATAAATAATATATAAAGAATCAATATAACCTTGTAATGCCTTTTAAAGCCTTGATTTTATTGTTTTGGCCTTCGCCATGTTCTTTCTTGTTTGAAGCTAGACGTTTCCATATCTGGATATGGAGTGGACTGTTAACTTATTAGGCCAGATTCTCAAGATGCATCCAAACTGTATGGATGCATCATATACACAAAATACTTCCTAACTATTGCAGTGTTTTGGTTACCATGGTACTGTCCTGAGTGGTAGTCTAAGTAGTCTACCACAAAGTGAGATTAAGGGGTTTGGTGAGGTATGTTGGCCTTAAAATCAAAGTTATCGTTGTCACAAAGGTGTTTTTTTGTTGTTGTTTTTTTTTTGTAAGAGTAGATTACCATAACTTATGCTCAACACATAAGTTGGTCTGGAATAGGTTATGTTCACAGTGGATGCACCATGTTTTTAATGGTTCTTTCATTTACAGTATCCTGTAAGCATGATAGAGATACTTTGCTGAAAGAATACATTAACCTGTAAAGTGAAACATCACTGAATGAAGCCCAGCTGTAAACTTACAGCAGACTGTGTAGACTGGGCCTATAATTTTTTTATTTTGATGGTGATGAGATGAGAAAACTGATCAGTTATATTTGTAGCCTGTTTATGATCAAGAATACCTATTCAATCAGTAAAATTAGTTGCACTTTAATCTGGTGACTAACTAAAGCGAATTCCACACCTCATTTTTTAGGCTTCGGGACAGAGTCAGGGCTGAACACACTGAGCAACCTTTAATGTTTTTATGCATGCAGTTTAAAGTGTGAGAGCTCTAAAGTGGGGCTGTCATGTTAGAAATAAACAGGAGCACTGAGAGCACACAGAGTCAAATCATTAGATTTGAGTTTTTGTAGCACTGCTGTCTTCTCTCACTTTCATTTTACTCCAGAGTACACATCTCTCTTGTAGCAACTCTTGTGTCTGTTCTTGTTTTTTTTTCATCCATCCATCCTTCCAGTTTCTGCCACTTATCTGGGTCACAGGAGCAGCAGTCTGTACAGACTGGTGCAGTCTACATCACTGCTGAAGCTGCGCCAGTCCATCTGTCAATCTCCTGCTCCACTCTCCCCTCACTCATGAACAAACCCCAAGATACTTGGGGCGGTAACTTGTTCCCAACCCAGAGTGGGCACTCACTGACTGAGGACCATGACCAAAGTCCACAAACCACATGTAGACTGGTTGGCGAAACTCCCACACACGCTCAAATATCCTCAACAGGATGAGAAGCCCATCCAGTATTCCACGGCAAGGACGAAAAGTGCATTGTTTCTCTAGAATTCAATGTCCAACTAACTTGCATAGACCTTCCTGTGGAGACTGAGAAGTGTGACCCCCCCCTAAACACACTGGAACACACTTTCTGTTCCCTCTTCTTAAAATTAAGTAAGTATTTATTAAGCGCTTTTTGTAGACAGGTAGTGACAAAGCGCTGTACACGAAGGTTAAAATAAACAGAACGTTAAGTAACAAAATAAACAATACAAAAGGTTAAATGTAAATAAAAATGTAAAATTAAAAAAAACAAAAAAAACAAAAACCTACATGACACCAATCATGGTGGTACTATCACCTAATGGTAGACCCTAAAAAGTCAAGTCAAGGCATGGGTGATGAGACAATGACACCATTATTATTATATACAGTTTATGGTTGTAACACAACAAATGATAACTTTCATAGAGGTGTGCAATTAATGCTAGGCTCTTTTTTACCACACCGCAGTAGTGTGAGACACTCACTTTAAGTAATACACAATTTTTACGTACACAATTCCATCTTCATTGTTTGCTCTTTCATAAAGAACAGATGACATTAATTGTTTAAAGAGACAAACATCATCCCTGACTGCTGTGTTTACACCATTTTTGATCAGTTACTATGCAAAGAGCTACACCCATCAGCTGAATTTGATGTGGGCAGATCCGCACGTGTTGCTGGTTTTTTCTCTGGTTCTAACCAGTGCAACCAGTACAACGCCGGGTTTGCTCTGTTGAATTCCGGTTTTCTATAAATACACTAATGTTTTTCTGTTAATCAGCCGCCTGAAGTTGTGCGATGCCCTGCTGAAAAGTTAATGCAGTGAATCAGCGCCGTTGTCAGTGTGTTTCAAATTCTGTTTCTTCTTTTCCTCCTTTTTTCCTTTTCTATCAGTTTACTCTGCAGGTTTCTACCCGTCGCTCCGTGTCTGTCTGTATTTCTGTTTGTCTTTCGGGGGTTGAGTCATCAGACGAATCTCCGTTTCCCCCACTGACAATCCTCAGTGGGAGTGCACACACAAACATACCGACACAAATCACATAGTTCACTCTCTGCTTTCAAATCACTCTATTCCTCAAAAATCCTGACTCACAGGAAATCCTTTCAGCCCAATATAGCAGGGAGCATCATCTGCCTGCAGCCCTCACATCACAGTGCCTCGCCCCGCTTTCTGAATACATAATTCATAGATAGCTTATTTATTTACCGAGTTTAATTGTTGGGTTGCCTGCAGCCTGACATCTTGTATTGTGGTGTAAATGTTTTGGCTGTGGGTGACATGATCGCGCACAGAGCCACACTTACTCGCGCACATACCTAAGCAAGTGCTGATGCGAGATAGCCCACCTGGATGGTTAGGAACAAAGAGGGGATTGATGGTTCGTCGGTACTTTGTCCCAGTCCACTGAGTCGCCAAATGAAATGTTAGGCTCTCGGGAGTCAGGCGCATGCGCACAGATGCAGGTCCAGGTCCATTTACACAGATGTATCGACATATGAGCATTTAAGAAGATCAATTTTCACATTATTACTCAAATAAAAGTATGTATAGGCTTTGTGTTTTAGTCTTTGGATGTCCCAATCTTTGGATTTGTGGAATCTGCTGCGTCAAATCTGTCCTCATATGAAGATCTACAGACAATCAGGACTCTTTGTTTTCTTCATTATTCAATTACATTTTGAATTACAGTGCATAGTGCTTTCATTACATATCTTAATTATTTATATTCTTGAGCACTGGTAAAAGCTACGGCAGAATTTCACATATTTGTAACACCCTACTTTTAAACTCACGTCATACTTTGCACTTTTCAGTTTCAGTTTCGTCTCCAAATGTGTTCAATATTCTTTTCTTAACTCTAACATTAAAACAGTGCAAACATTCCCTGCATGAACACTTTTGCCCGAAGTTCACAGATGGCTCAGTAGTATTTGCTCACCCTGCTGTGATGTTGTCACACAGTGTTTGGGACTGGGAGCACCATATTCTCTTGTGTTCTCTTTTCGGAAGAAACACACACACAGAATGAAAGAGAGTGAGAGTAAAAAGTTGTACAGCTCTGGGCTAAAGTTAGTGAATGAATGAACCATAATAGTACAGCTTTCTGGGGCAGAAAAAACCCCAAAGGAGACAGGCCTGACTCGAGTTTCTCTTCGACTGTAGGTAGATTATTTTAGCGTCGGCTTCCTTCAGCGCACATTTAATGACATGTCAACATCCTATATACGTTATTGTTTTTGTGTTGCACAGGACGCCCATGTCTCATACAGTACATAGACTATTTATAAATGGGACATCATGCACTGGTTTATAAATTCCCATTTTGGAGCCTTGCATAGACACATACCTACTAATTAGTGCTAAGTAAGAAACTTGAATTTCGCTCACTAAACTGCTGCTCAGAATTTTTGGATGGCTGTTGATACAGTTAAGTGCACAGTAAATCCTTTTATCTGTCAGATGTAGTGTTTGGTTTAGAGAGTTGAATCATAACTTCAAACTTTAATACAATTTAAACAGATGTTGTGTAAAAATTAACCCTATGTTAATTTAGACTGTAAATAAAAGGTGGACAAAGGCATTGTGACATCATCTACTCTCTTTGAATTCCACATTTTGACGCTTTAGCCTTAGCGTTTTTGGCCAAAAACGTGTTTTGGTATTATTAATATTATTATTTGTGCTGGAGATCCCACATTTGACTTGCAGGGAGGAGTGCTAAATTATCATTATCAGCTAACACTAGCTTAAGCAAGCGTCCATCAACTTGACACAAATTAACAGACTAATAAAATACTTTAAGTTCTCTCACCAAAACTGAAGCACAAACTGAACATACTGTACCAAATAGAAAATCACAGAATTTGTCAGATGACTCTAAGTAAAATGATCCAAAGGGCCCAAACAGTGAGGACACCCCCAGTTTAATTCCGTTCAATTCAGTTGTATTTATAAGACTCAAAAGTACAACAACAGTCACCTCAAGGCGCTTTAAGCTGGTTCAGGAACTTGAATTACTGAAAGTGCGTCCTAGAGGATAGCTACTAATTACAGCTCCCTGTATCAGCACACCAGTCTGTCAAAGCAACCACACCCTTAACTTTAAGCTTTGCCATTATTCAGATGGAGGAATTAAAAGGTGCAAACTATCTATTGAGGACAAAGTTATATTTGGAAATGTGGAACATGCTTCTTAGTGCCATTAGTTGGGCTTTCTTTACATATGGCTTTTGGATTTAGCCTCAGGTGGTCATTTGAGGAATTACAGCTGTTACAACATTTATTTAGTCATGGAGGCTGTTGCTTGCTGTAATTGTCATAAAAGGAAATATTAGCTCTTTTTCTGTTATTTATTATTTATTTTTGCTGTAAAGATGGGCATTTTTCTCAGTGGACTGACTCATGTTTGGAGCAAGCCTTCAGGGAATTGTAGTTCGTTCACATTAGCTTCAGTTTGCACGGATGGAGATTGTCTTGTGGTCCCATATAGAAAAAAACCCAAAGAATAAATACATGTTTGTGTTTCTATATGTATTGTGTGTCTCATACTATAGTTTATTATCAGTGGCTCCTTGCATTTTTCTCTTGCAACATAATACTAATAAATAAGTACAGGTCAAGTGTCCCTTACATTGCTTATGAACTCATACTAAATGACACTAAGATATACTTAGGTCCTATAAAAGTTTTATACTCGAGAACCTAAGATGAAGATTTATTGTACAGCTGTTTTTCACTGTATGTGTGCACAACTCTGCGGAGCATCACGCCTCTAGCCTTGGGTTGAGTCGGACCTGCTGTGATGGATGCTTCACTTTTGTCTCTCTGGCCTTATTCTAGGCTTGTGTGTGTGTGTGTGTGTGTGCGTGTGTGTGTGTGTGTGTGTGCATTCCTTTCTTTTTATTATGTATTTATGTACATTTCTGGCCAATTCCTGTTATGTCAAAATGCATTCACACAGTTGTGTCTTCTTTGTACGTGTGTGTGCGTGCACATGTGTGTG
Organism: Benitochromis conjunctus; assembly: GCA_015052645.1. NCBI lineage: Eukaryota > Metazoa > Chordata > Actinopteri > Cichliformes > Cichlidae > Benitochromis > Benitochromis conjunctus. The sequence goes on from VOQK01034827.1 coordinate 7,445, forward strand.
TGTGTGTCACATTTTCTGTGCCTGCAGGCTTACACCCACTGAACCTTGTCCCCTTGTTTAAGGGATAAGTGTTTATTGTGTCACACTTGTGTGTGTCAGTAGTGGCGTGCTTATTCTTGCTACCTGGATTTTAGAAAGGGAGCTGATATAAGATAGAAATTTAAAAGAAGGTCGTGGATTTAAGAGATCGCAGGATGATGAAAATCTTTTGGAGTAATTGTGGTAGAGTTGCCACTTTGACCTTCAGGTAATGCTTATTGTTCGTCCACTGATTTGCAAGCAAAATCTGTGTTTTGATGAAGTAATATAAGTGAAAACTATTGTTTCACCATGCGTATGTTAAGTCCTTCAAACATCAGTGCTGACGTGTAGCTTATTATGGTATTCAGTATCACGGCTCTTGTTGTCACTATAATGATTCAAATGTATGAGCTGAGTGGATAACCTTTTTGGCTCTACATCGAGAAAAGCACTGGGTACATGTCAGGAAGTTAGCACCTGGAGGCAATTAAAACACCCAACTCTTGCAGTTAGCGTCACAAAGTGCACCCGTTTCTGGAGTCACAACTGAGTCAGCTCGCATACTGGCAAAGCACACTCATATTTTTAGATTTAGCTGAGCAGTAATTTTGTTAGGACATTATTATCTCATATTTCAATGAAGGATAATAGTCTATAAATCCTGTTAGATATTACATAAAAGGATTTTCCTTATAAATCCACGACTTGCCGGAGGAAGAACATGTTTTTGAATTCCAGATAATTCAGTGATAGCTGCTTATACATCCATAGGTGCACTGCAAACGGGAACAGCTATACGCTAGTTTGTTTTGCCACAATTTGTTTTGACAATATGACACTGACAAGTGAATTGAATAACACTGATAATAAGTGAACATTTTGTCCTCAAAGTTGACGTGTTAGAAGCAGGAAATATGGATAGACACATACACACATACAGCCATGGGATATACTTTCAAAACTTGTCTCCTATTCAGACATGCACCACTTTCTGTTAATCTGATGGCATCAGAGGATCCCATCAGATTCATCTCATGGAAAGATACATTTCCATGTTCAACTCATTGGTTTGTTTTTGGACTAATTATGATAGAGAATGCGAAAGATACCAAATGAGACATTGAGCCATTATTTTAAAGTGATTCCAGTTAAATATGACAACACTTGCCCGTCCTTGATTATAGCTCCTCCTGCAAGACTCCTCTGTCTTCTCTCCTCCAGATTTATTTTAGAAATTGAGACATGTTGTGATGGATTTCCAGGTTACGGGCAGGAAGAAAATGAGAAAAGTCCACAGACTAAATAAAAACTAGGAAGGGAGGAACAGGTGAAGCCAGACAGGTACCAGCGAGGGGAGGGAGAACAGCAACAGAGCGGGATAAAAACACAGAGCCACATGAGGCACTAACCTTTCAAATCAAACTTGAAGTAAACACAAATTCACGAACATGAGTTAGTTTCAGAACGGAGAAACACAACAGGCACATGGAAGAGAAACATGAGCAAAATACGGAAAAATCCAAGAATGAACAAAAGACTCAAAAACCAAGAGGACAGAGTCTAAGGATTAATGAGAAAAGGATCATCACAAGTCGCACAACATCTAGGAACTACATATTTACTATATATACTATGTTATATATTGTTAGCAACAGATTCTGACACTTTTCTATTAGAATTAGTGTTCGACTTTTCAGCATTTTGAGCTTCAGTAGCTCGTCTGTTGGATATGACCGCACGGGTCAGCCTTCGCTCCCCAAGTGCGTCAGTAATCCTTGGCCATGCATGACCCTGTCGCTGGTTCGCCACTGCTTATTCTTTGGCTTCTGATAGATCACTGCAGGCCGGGAACGCCCCAACAAGAGCTGCAGTTTTTGGTCATGCAGGTCATCTTGCCTTCACAATTTTGGTTCCTTGGGAATGTTCAAAATGTTCACTTGCCTCCTAATAAATCCCACAAACTAAAAGATTCCATGATAAGGAGATAATCAGTGTTATTCACGGCACCTGTCAGTGGTCATCATGTAATGTCTGATCGGTGTAAATACATTGTTGTCCTGTGAAACAGAAATATAGTGCAGCACATTTACAGTAAATGTACTTGTATAGTTAAATCTCAGCTCTCTTAACTTCTCTGTAATCAGTTGCAGTTATGTGATTGTTTTTGCCATTTATCAGATAAATGGTCAAATCTGTCTGATGTGAGAAGCGATCGTACCTGCAGATGTGTCCCACCACCAACCACCACCATAAAGACAAACACACACACGACAGATCCCTCAGCTTCTTATCAACCAGTTAACCTACTCAAGGTTATGTCATCTTTAATCATATTTATTGCTACCGTATGTTAATAACAGCAGGATTCTCAGTGTGGAGGGAAGCCATAAAAGAAACAGAAAGCCGTTCACACAATCGATTTAAACGAAAGAGAGAAAACTGTTGGAATTTAAAGAGCACAGGGAAACAAATAACCTTTGAAATGATTCTCTCTCCATTTTCAAACACTGAGTTTATCCCATTGGGTCATTATGAAACTTCGAGACAAAAGCTTTCTAATCCTGGCTCTTCTGCACTGCCTTTGATGGTTGGGTGTGTATGCAAGTCAATGAGTGTGTATACGTGTGTGTTCGTTCGACGGCTTTAGCTGTGCGCTGGATTGTGTGTCTTGACTAATGCCGCCCTAAGCTGCATGCTGACCTACGGCACCCGGCGATAAGTGCACGTGTGTGCAAACCTGCAAGTGTTTGTGCGCATGTGTTTACATTAGATTAGTCAGAACTGAAATTATCTCTGCAGGGATGTCGGGTTGTTGCCGCATCCAGAAAAAGATACATCAAAGAGGAATAGGTCTGCATGCAGCCTTAAACTTCTCATGACTGTCAGAAAGCTTCGAATCAAAGTAGAAAGGTGCAGATTTAAAGGAAGAAACAGCAGGTGGACTCGATCAAACATAGCAGAGCGTATGGCGAAAGATGACGGGAGAAATTAGTATCCGGGAAGAGTCAGCTCCTCCTCCCAAATCCCAAGAATATTAAATCACGCTGTGGGAATAAAAGTTTGCACCAAACAAAGAGCCGGTGCCTGCCTTAGTTGGTCCCAAGGAACCGCTGCTGTCAAAGAACTGTGATGCTTTTGTTGGCCTACATCGATAAGCCCCGCCTCCCTCTCCACAATCCATCCAGTCCTCTGATTCCCTCAGCGTGGCTTTATTCTTTCACATCACATCTTTCTCACGTTAATCTGTGTTTCTACTTTCATGCAGGTGCCCCTCCCATGTATGTGTAGGGTTAGTGAGCTTATTGTGTTTCTGTGTGTGTGCTTGTGTGTGTGTGTATATGCCTTAAGCATGCCTTTTAGGCAAGAGCACTAGTAGACCTCTGGTTGGACGCTAAAGCCAGGGCCACTGGGGGGAAATTAAAGTAAGGACTTATCACACCATAGCAGGAAGAAGCTCTTATAGTGGCTCAGTAGCTGCTCAGTATTCTCAATGCACAATAGATGCCATAGTGGATCGTACCACGATGCACCGAATGAACGCTCTTTGGCAATTTCAGTTTTACATTGTATAAAAAAACTGGACAGTTTCAAAGTTCATGCTTATTTGATTTATGACTTAACTTGCTTCTCTTTGTTATACACAGAGAACAAAATGAAAGGGAGGATGTCACGTTACTTTAGAAGCAAACAGGACGTGTTTTACATAAGTTCTTAAATGTAACATCTTGCATTTGTTAGGCTGCTCTTTTTGTGTCCCTGTATTTGCTTTATGATATATTTCTAAATGTTTGACTGTGTTCATTAGACCTTAGCAGTGCTTTTGGACTTCACAAGATAAAATGCATATTGATCTAGCACAATAGGCAGCCAGAAAATGCACCACATTCACTGCAGTGAGTTTGCCAACTCCATTCACTGAGATGGATTTTATAGACAACTAACAGTGCCCGGCCTTCGCTGTCAGTGAGTGCCTGGATTCTAGAGGAGGGAGAAACCGTGGACATTAAATGTAGTTACTAGCTTCTGCAGCTCCTTTCTTTGCAGCCAAATTAAAGCATTGAGTTAAAAAATTACTTCTTTGCCTGAAAACGACAGCAAATCCCATAAAAAATGTATACATGCACACACTCTAAGTCCTTTAACTTCTTTGATAGGGTTATGTTTTCAAAAAAGCAACCCAGAACTATTAAATCAAGCTTTATATTTTCGTTTTCATCTCATATCTTTTTTCTTAAAAGCACTT
>VOQK01034833.1:0-13733 GCA_015052645.1 Benitochromis conjunctus
CTCGTTTTCCAAAAAAGTGGTATCGGTGCATCCCTAAATAATATACATGTAGGTTGCGGTGGTGGACGCTGGCTGCTGTTAGATCACCGATCAGCTTTCGTTGTTGCTGATGGTGGCTTTGGTGTGTAATTTCACTAATACTTATACTACAGAAATAAAATAAGATATTTTATTCAAATGAAACCCTGTGTATTTTCTCTCAGGTAAACTGCTAGAGTTTCGCTCCCTTTGTGACTATATTACACGTTGTCTCCATAAGACACTGTTCATTATTCAAATATTTCACTCCCACTGCAGTCACAAAGGTTATGGCAGCATACGTGTTTAGTCATTTGCTCATAAATATGGTTATTTAACACACTTGTTTTGATGAATTCATCATTTGATTCAATAAACAGGACAAACAGCACACCGCTCCTCTCTCCCACACCTTACTAATGTCTGTACTGACCTTGTTCCCTAAAGTTTCGGATTCATTTTCTGGAAAAGCACATCTTTTATAATCATCGCTCCTGGTTGTATAAATTTGGTAAAAAAGTAGTTGGAAGTGTCAAAACATTCTTCTGCGTATCTCAGCAGCAAGAAAATGTTAATTTTTTCCCCCTTCACAGTCTGAAAGGTTCTTGTTTTATCCATCTGGTGCTGCAGTCTGGGCCCAAATGGCCGATGACGAGATACTGCCTGCGCTGTGCACTCTACGGGGAGAGACGGAGAGATGAAGAGCCAAGCAATCATACATAAGACAAGGTGGGTGGGTGAACTCTGTCCTCTGCTGTGTGATCGTCATAAGTCATCACGGCCTGTCCAGTGAGCATCAAAAACAGAACATTTGGCCCAAAGTGTTTCAGCTCAGTCTGATGGCTTTACATCTATACTTGGTATTTGGCACGGTGCAGTATACACAGCATGTGTGTTTGATTATATCAGCAACAAACTGCTTTTCAGGAAATGTTTTAGGAGATTTTTTTCTTGGCCTACATAGGACTATTTCATGGAATTCGCCTTTCAACTGCTTTCTATATGCTTCGCCACAAAAATGCATTTGTACTTTGGAACAGTCGTTACACGTGAAACGCTGAGCTTTCATGGGTCCCTTCAATCAGCGTCAGTTAAGACGAATAATTAACACTGGGTGGTCTGGAATTTTGAATTTTATGTTTGTGACCAGTTAAATACAGTACCTGCGGACGAGGGGGGGTTCTTTTAAATGTGGAATGCATTATTTTTTGTTTCTGACTTCCAGTGCGGTGTTTTAGCAGACGATACTTGAACCTCTCAGTTCAGAGATAGCTGTGAGTGACTTAGCATGTGCTGAAATAACAAGCCAAAAGTAACATCCAGTGGACACGAGTGTCTCCAAACTAGGGTAACCAGCTTTCCACTTCTGACTGAAAGATAAGAGCAGCAAACTTTGGTAAGAAATCAGCTAGTGCTATCCGGAAATGTGCCAAACGAGTCTTTTTCTCTCTTAAACAATAGAGCCGTCATTGAAATAATATCTAAAAAGTGTGCTGCAAATATTCTTTTTATTCACTTCCTACAAGTATCTATTTCCTTCAATATTTTTTCCACAGACATTATAGAGCCATGAATTCAATTGGTTAAATAACTTCAGCGGTAATGGCTGGATTTCAAAGTCTTTCTGTGCAGCTGTAGTGAGGAACTCTTCAGCAGTTGTGGATTATGTAAGCTTGTTGCGTGCCCACTGCTCTACATCCAGTTGTAAAAACAGAACAGTTGTTAGCAGCCTTGAAAAAAAAATGGCCAAATGTTCAAAATTCTGACTGTAGGACATGTTCAATACGAGCGAATCCTTGTCAGTTTCTCCTCAAACTGCCTGCGTGTTTCAGTCTGTGGAACATTCTGGCCTTCCTGAGCAGAACTAAATGCTAATTGGCTTGGCAGGTTAACCAAAAACATTATATGACGAGTCTCGCCACTCGAAATCTTTCTGAAAGACGAATCTCAGCGACGAACGCGGTCAGACTAGCTTTTCAACTTGACGGGGCCTCTTCGAGCAGGTGTTTTAGCTTAAAAGCTGCAGACACGAACAATGATGTTCAACACAGATGCAGAGGATCCCTCTCCTAGAATGGTATTTCCCCTTTTCTTTAAAAGCTGGAAGCAATTTTAACAAAATGGGTTGGCCAACTCTGTCTCTCTCTCTTTCGCTCCCTATGCTCACAGGCATATCCTGTATCACAGTATCTCTGTAATGCACATGCACACACATATATAGATCTATCTGCACACACATATGTGGTACCTCTACAGTATCTCTGTTTCTTTACAGTCTCTCTAGCTCTCTAGATTTCCCTTTGATCTGCTTGACATGTTTCTGTTTTAAAGACTCATTTATGGCTATTGGACAGAGAAGGAGGCCAGATGAGGATCCAGGAATAAAGTGAATAAGGTTTAGAGAACATTTCTAAGTCTGAGATGACCTCCTGGCACTCATAAGATTATGACCATCTGATACCACTCCCACTTTCAAAACTCCAGTCTTTTAAAACAGTGTGGCTGAAGCAAAGTAGACAGATGAATATTTACTATAAAAGATGTTGCTTAAGACATTTTGCACTATGTGGATTAAATTTAGGATTGAGAGAGTCCACCACTGCACACTGAAATGCAGTCCTGTGGAAAAGAAAGTTTCCACAGGACGCTATGTGAAAAACTCTGTGAAAAACGTGGTATATCCTTACTGTTTTCATAGAAATTAACAGGGTAAGTAGGAGCTTGTATAGAAATGTGAGCATCTTTACAAAAGCAGACGTTTCGGCAGTTTGCTGTCTGGAGCGTATACAACATTATACAACATGCCTGATTCACCCATAAAAACCTGTTCATACATGCACTTGTTTCTATACTTAAGCGCTTTCTAGCTAACATTCACACAGTCGATGGATGTGTCGCAGGACAACTTGGTATATTTGGCACACAGACTGGAGCAGCCAGTGATCGAACCACCAGTCCTACGATTACTTCATTGTTGCATCTGAACAAATCACAAGACTGCTATAGATGCTTAGCCAAAATGCACCTCACCATGTTGGACAAGCTAAACACAAGCTATCCATCCATCTTCTTTTGGGTACGGGCGTAAGCCCATCTCTAAGCCTAGCCTATGTATATATATAGTGAGATTATATTTACAGGGACACATCAAACTCATCCCAATTAGATGCACTTCAGGCAAATTTCTAAAAATGAAAATGTGTCTTCCAGTTGTCCATGTAACAACCCAGGTCAAGATGGAACAATTTATATTATCATTATGAAAAACTGACAGCAAATCCAGAATACTCTCACAAAGCCAGAACATTCTCTGTGCCAAACAGATTACAGCTTAAAAACAGCTTCCTAATTTCATGCTTTGTATATTCTCAAACAGAGATGTATATAAAGAGTTACATGTGGTAAGTCATAACTGTTCTGATGGAAACCTGTATGAACCAATAATATTTACAAAATGACAGAGTGGTCTACTTTGCATGCGACCTGGTTACTTTAAATTAATTCCCCAGGTCTCTGTAAGGCAGTGCTGGATGGGACTGAAGCTAAATATTTAATAACTACATGTTGTTTCATTGATTGCTTGTGAAATGCTGTTAGCCCAGTTTTGCAAGAGCATGGACTTTCACTCTGTGCACCGGGGAGGGCTATGTGTGAAAGAACACGGGTGTTCTCCCTGTGACAGTGTGTGCGTGCTTAAATAAAGAGAATGACAACTGGAAATGTTTGCTTTTTTGCACTTCTGTTTTATACTGCTGTTGGTATGCATTGGGATGACTAGCTTAGCAGTAGCTTAATTTCTTTCTTTCTGGTTTTAAAGGATAAGCAGTGTGCTATACAGCGTTGTATAAACAGAACACAATGAGATAAAATGTGCGTCTTAAAAAAAGTTTTTATGCTAAGCTAAGATATTGCTTGCTAGTTGAAGCCTCATAGCATAATGTTATTAGCATACTGTTATGCTAACAGTGTTTTGCTTACCAAAAAATGTTCAAATATACACTCACACATGTTGTTAGGTGGGTTCAGCTGCTCATTAACACAAATATCTACTCAGCCAGTCAGATGCCAGCAACATAATGGTTTAGGCACTTAGACACGGTCAAAACAAGGGTCAGTATGGGGAAGGAAGGTGATTTAAGAGACTGTAAATGTGGCATGGTTGTTGGTGCCAGACAGGCTGGTCTAAGTATTTCAGAAACTGATCTACTCCCACATAATCATCTCTACAGTTTACAGAGAAAGAGAAAATATCCAGTGAGCAGCAATTCTCTGTGCAAAAATGTCTCGTTGATGCCAAGACATTTTTGATGTCTTGGCATCACCAAGACTGTTTGGTCATTCTCTCCAGAGGTCAGGGGACAATGACCAGACTGCTTCAGGCTGAAAGGAAAGCAACAGTAACTGAAATAACTACTCATTACAACTAAGGTATGCAGAAAATCACACGTCTCCCATCACCTAAGAAGGGGAGTCATCAAAATTGGACAACATAAGACTGGGAAAACCCTGCCTGATCTTCTGAATGTCAATCTATGTTGGAACATTTGGTAGGTAGGGTCAGAATTTTCAATATTGAAAGCATGGATTCATCCTGCCTTGTATCAGCAGTTCAGGCTGCTGGTTGCATAATGGTGTACAGGATATTTTCCTGGCACATGTTGGTCCCTTTAGTACCAATTGAGCATTACTGAAACATGGCAGCATACCTGAATATTGTTGCTGACCATGCCCATTCCTTTTATGACCGCTGCATCCAGCAGGATAACACAGCACATCACAAAGCTCAAATCATCTCAAACTGGTTTCTTGAGCATATTCAAGTTCACTGTACTCAAATGAGCTCCACAGTCATCAGATCTCAATCTAAAAGACTTTTGGAATGTGGTGGAACAGGCACTTCGTATCATGGATGTGCAGCTGATAAATGCTATCACGTTAATGTGGATCATTCCTATCTGAGGAATATTTCCAGGACCTTGTTGAGTCTATGCCACGACTAATTAAGGCAGTTTTAATGCATAACAGGGTCTAACCCAATATTAGCAATGTGTACTTATTAAAGTCTCTTGTGAATGTGTATTTAAAGAAAAAGTTTCATTTCAATATGATGCATCTGAAGGGGGTCTCTGGTAGGCACATAAAACACTAGCCTCTATAGATATAGAGCAAATATGCACACCTCCAAAAAACATGTCAGTTTGAGACTAACCATGCATCCGGCTATCCTTAAAAACCTCTGCACAGGGTGCACTAAAGGTTATGGGAGGCACTGAAAAGGCCACAAGGGTCTCCATGTTTATTTAAGGTGAAACCATCACTCAGTTTACATTCCTGCTTTCAGCTGGGACTCAATGGACAAGCAGGACTGAGTTATTTTCATAACCAGTGAGCTGGACTGTAGGGCTTTTGTGGGTGCAGAGAGTGGATCTTCTTATAAAATGCTTTATTTGGTCTCAGCGGGAAAAAATAACTACAGTCACTCACAGAAGGACACTTCATATTTGAGGAGGAATGCCTGTTAGTTAATCTGCTGGTGATTAACGCTTCTGTGGCCTGGCTGTTTTACTTACATCTGCACAATGAAATTTACAGAAGACAAGAAAAAAGTAGTGGTTTTTAAGTATTAAAAGAAAAAAAATCAACACTAAATCTTTTTTAAAATTTATCCGTGAGGACTTTTTTTTTTTAGCCCCGTGTGGGTTTTGAAGAATATTCCACCGAGGAGTCCTGCTGTGCTGTTGATTGAATGGCTGTATTGATAAAAACTGATGAAAAAGTCTGTCAGAGCCAGTCACATTTAGTAATCTGTGGGAATGTGTGGAGAATTTCTACCTCTCAATGGATTGCATTGAGAGGTAGGAATGGGAGTCGTGCCCCCCCCCCACGGGAATCTCTGTCTGCCCCTGCTCTCTGACCACCTGAGTGTCCCCGATCACATTAAATATTTATATGACATTTGATACAAAGCCGGCATCGAGAAAGGCAGTGTGTTCAGAGGGGTGATACAGGCTTTGCCCTGAGCTGTGTGGGGACACGGTAACGCATAACTGGACTGCTGGCCAGGCTTTGCTTTGACTCAGGACCCTGGGGTGTCTGCCATCTGCACCCTGGCATCAATGCATACTTTATACACATTGTGTCATGAAGTGCCATCGGGGATGCAGTTACTGCTCCTTTGAAGACAGCACCTACCCTTGAGGATGTACCCTGATGTCATCTTAACACTAGCATGTGCTGTTAACAGTGTCTGCAGCACTTATTCCAATCCAGGGGTGCATACAGTAGACGGGTGGATGAATGAAGTTGAGCTAAAATCACTAATACAGAGAATAATACATAGAATCTCCAAGAAAAAAAGCAACAAGTGCTGCAGAGTTGTGTTTGTGGTGGAAAACAACACAACTAAGTTAGCCAACGGCCCGAAAAGACGCCACAATTTCCAGTATAAAGAGTGCATGAAGGCCAAGATAAAACAGTGCAGTGGTTGCTAAGATGAAGTGTACCACTCCAACTCAAACATCCATAATAATATGTATGGAGCATCAAGTTCACACACTGAAATCACTAACCAATCGCATTCCATTTGGCCAAAGATATGTGAGCAATAAACAGGGTGAGTAATGATGGCTTCAGGAAAACGATCAACAGCTGGAAAAAAGATGTGTTATCCCCCGATGCAATTATTTTTCCAAAGTGCAAAACGTCGCACGGAAATAGCAACACATCTCACAGCTGTGAGTACTTTACTGCAATTTTTATTCACGTTCAGCATGCAGGTACAGTGAATGAAGTAAAAAGAATGTATTTTACTTCTAGGATATGCATTTAGGTCAGGTGAATAAACATTTGGCTGCATAGACTAATTAATAGGAATGTAGTATAATGGAAAACTTTAAGCAGTGCATACCGACGATTTGTCACGCCCCTAGGCGTCTCAAACACTCTGGATTCTCAATTCAATGGCGCTTGCAGCAGCAAGACACCCTTCAAGCAGAGGCTCCAGTCGCCCATTCCAGCTCTAACCCGAACCTTAACCATAACCAAAACCATAACCCTATCACATAGTGTGTTCCACAGTGATTACATTTACATGTATAGATTCATTCCAACCGGCTCTCATGCCTCCAAACGTGTAACAACCCGATGATTTTTCACATAGCGTCGGTATGTTACACGTTGGGATGAGAACATGTTGCACTAGATTTAGGTGAATAAGTAGGGTCAGTTTGATTTTCATGTACAAAGACTACATCAGCAGTAATACTGCACAGCACTGATGTGAAAGCAGCATCATGTTTAGTTTTTTTGTCATTTTTGAATCACGACAAATAATCACGATGAAATTTACATCACTATTCGAAGCTTGCGAAACGTAGCAAAAACAGCAGCAAAAAAATTACGTTTTGTGTTATTTGTCACGGCCGTTGTTCATTAGGAAGAGGCGTTTATAGTCAGGATCACTGGCTGGTTAGTTTATAATGTAAATGGAAAGAGATGAAAGTACCCAAAAACGTAAAAAAGAATAAAAAAAACAAAACAAAACAGATTAGCTAAGTGCCGCTTAACAAATACATGGTTTAAAAAAATGAAAGTCATCGGTGTGTTTAACAACATACAATGAAAATATTTAAACGAAGAGACAAAAGTAAAAGAGTTACAGTCAAGCTAGCTGACAGAAGAACTAGTTAGCATAAAGAAAATGAATATTATGACAAAGCTAAGAGAGTACAGTAGTTAAGAAGATGATCTAAAACACTAAAAAGCATTTTACGCTATTTCATAGTAAAGTAAATATTAGTAATATTATTAATTATATTAATTAATACTACGTAGCTAATATATGAAGAAGATTAAGCAGCTATTGGATTTAAAGTCTTATTGGATAGCACTGTGAAGGTGCAGACAAAGAAAATGGCAACAGTTAGTCGAAAGAACAGATTATCTTTATCTGGCTTCCTCTTCTTCTGCATATAGACTATTGGGACTTTAAACACCTTTGCTTTTAAGTTCAGCTCTTGGGTATTGGCAGGAGATTTTCCTTGCTGAGGATGCTGATCAGCGGTGTATAATGTGCATTATCCTCTGTAAGAAGTATTAAGGGCTTATTTCGGTAAGACACTCTTTAAATCAGAAGCCAGTCTGCTTGCTAGCTTTCTCTACCAGCTTCATTCAATAAAAAGCCCACCAAAGCCAAGAACATTTTGGCAGAGGATAGAGGGGTTTTTTTTTCCATTATTCTAATTGACTTTAACCTGTAATCAATATTTATGGCACAGGCAACCTAAAGGCTTGGAGGACTAAGCGTTTCTCCCTCTTCTCTCTGATTTGATTAAAACTGTAGCTTAGAGGGAAAGGATGCTTCCTGGTTACACTGTAGCTCAGGACAATGGGAGATTTTTTTAGCATCACAATGTGACATAATGTGATCTTCACTGTACTTTTAACAGAATGGATCGTCAAAGAAACCTAATGGCGTGGCAAACTCAGAAATCAGAACAAACTGAAATGGCTGCGCAAAAGAAAAGACAAGGTGAAGTGTGTTGACAAAGATGAAAACGTGAAGAAGAAAGAGGGTAAGTGGGATGAGGGAAGAGAGGGATAAGGGTCGGTGAAGGAGAAGAAACAGTGAGAAATCAAGTCTCCAGAGTGTGAAAGGCCAACAGCCCACGCTGTGATTCCATCTGGCCTCCTCGCTCAGCGTGTGTGTGTGGTGTGTTTGAGAGAGTGGAAGAGTGCCAGCGTGAGACCTGACCTCGTATATGTGTTTGTGTATGTAAGTGCAAGGCTGTGAATGTGTGTTTTTGTGCGAGTACATGCCTGTTTGTCCGTGTTTGATTGCAAGTGCATGCAACCGTGCATACAGTCTCAGTGTGTGTTTGTGTGGTGAACATGAAAGCGTCCACAGGCCTTTTGGTGCTACAGTGTGTGTCATTGCCTGACCGGTATACATACACTGAAACAAGTCAGTGGGGACACATCTGTGGTTCTGACGGTACGTGAAACACCCAGAGGTGCTTAGTGAGTGGGTGAAAAACTTCAACTTGATTATTTGAGCTTTGTTGTTTAGAAATTTGCTTTGTAAAGCTGATGTGCAGATTTGAGGACCACAGGCATACATCAACCTTTTAAACAAGACCTGTTTGTTTCACTACTTGTAAGAAACCGATGCTGTATGCGCACACAGACAAATCAGTTTGGTTTATTTTTAATTTTCCGAATGACTTCATCTAATTGGATCACTAAAACTGAATCCATTTCTACGGTTCAAATGTGACAACACCAAGATAAAGCTTAATAAAGCGAAGAGGTGGGTTTGCATTTGTACTGTATACAGTTTTATTGTATGTTCATGAATTCTGAACACAGAATTTTGGAGTCTGTATAGTGCAGCCCCAGATAGCACAAACAAGCCTGGGAACACTAACCATGGAGGCAGCTCATTATGTAAATAGCTTACAGAAAGTTCTGAATCTCTTGCATTATACAGCTCTTTGCCCTTTTGGCCCAATTCGCCTGGCAATAGTAAACATCCGCACTCGATAATACATAAAACTGTGATAAAAAAAAAATGCAAGCCTAGCACCATAATCCCCTCTGCGTCAACAGCAAGTGGTGATGAAACAAACAGCTCTTCAAATCCCGCTGAAGCTTCCCTTCCTCATTCCCTGTGCTTCATCTTGTCCCTAAATATCCCCTGACCCATTTCAGGCTTTCACTGGAGACAGTTTAAACTGTCTTGCATAAAAGGCAGGCTGGGCTAGTTGCTGTAATAGTGTCAACAGTCTGAGGGGTTGATCTGCCTCAACTGTGTTTATAGCAATGTGAAGAACACTGTTAAGTTTTTAATAATTGTTAAAATTTAAGTAAATAAAAAAGCTGAAGCTGTTTGTGCAGGTCCAGTGGTGGCTGTGTGGCAGAGTGAGGAGAAAAGTGCAGGATTTGGCTTAAAATGCAGCTTAATCGCTGGTAACAAACTGAGTTAACAAATGAACAACATGGCAGGAACCAACTCTGGCTGGGAGACTAAGACTAATAGACAAATACACAACAAATGATGACAAGGTAAAAAACAAACAAACAAACAAAAAAAACAGGAGGAGGCTCAAACAATATATACACAAGAGGGAATCAGGACAGGGAGGACACACCTGGGAAACATGACTGAACTGAATCTAACTGAAGAGACACAGGAAGCAAAACAGGACGTAACGCAGATGAAACCAGAGACTATCAAAATAAAACAAGAAACTACAACAGACTTGACAAAGACAAAGGAAGAATGAATAGTGATAAAACTGAGCCTGAGTTTGATTGTGGCGTTACAGTAAGTGAAAGGCTACACAATAAACAGCTGAACAAAAAAATGAGACACACAAAGTGCTGAAAACTGTTACAATCTGTTAAATCTGAACAGTCGTGAAAAGTTGCTTTAAATCAAACCTGGATCCTTGATCTGAAATCCATCAGTCTGGTATAAAATCAGCTCACATACTGTATATTTTTACATATTAAAATAGATTCTTTAATTTATTGAATAATGAATATAAAAACAACACCTATGTAAATGGTGAATAAAATAAACACACTGTCATATTTATAAATATGAATCAACTTAAATTATTGTTAATTCTTTTTTTATTACATGTGGACCAGCTGATACTTGCTGAGTTATTAGTAGTTACAGAGTATGATTGATCATTGTCCCCTTCTGTATGCATATGCCAAAGCCACAGCTTTTGTGGCTCTAGTCTTGTAAGGTTTTAATGTGCATCGATGTCGGAATGTGATTGGTTACTTTGTATGTCTTGTGGAGCTTTTGACTGATTTAATATGATTTCAATAATAAATGGCTGATTTTAATGCTGCTGAAAGAAGGTAAAGGTCAAAGCCTTTACTATCCCAGCTTTTAAAATGTGTATATATCAGACTTTTTGCACTGCATGCAACTGTCTAGTTTAATCCTGTTACTACAATGAGCCCTATTTTCACCTAAGTTTGAGCACTTCTTTTTGGAGGACATTTCTTTAATTCTTAAACTGTACATTTTGATGATGATGATGATTCTGAGGTAATAAAAAAGCTTAAAGCTCAAACTCAGTGTTCTGGAGTTACAGTCTGATCCGCTGCCACGTAACACGACTCTGTGAGAGTTTGTCTTCTTTAGTCTGTACATGAGACTAAAGAAGACAAACACAACTCTTAATAAACACATTTTTGTTACTGCCTCTCTTGCAGCTCAAA
Organism: Benitochromis conjunctus; assembly: GCA_015052645.1. NCBI lineage: Eukaryota > Metazoa > Chordata > Actinopteri > Cichliformes > Cichlidae > Benitochromis > Benitochromis conjunctus. The sequence goes on from VOQK01034833.1 coordinate 11,260, forward strand.
TGGTAATTTGAAGTGCCAGTAGTCACTAGCTGGCTCAGCTGAGATGAATTCATTAGTAAACAGATTTCAAATATGGTGCCAAAAACTGTTGGCAGATGAACATGATGACAATCAAAAGCCAACGGTTTCATCGCGCCCCTTCTATAGTTCCTCCAAACCCCCAGTCTGCCTCGGATTGACATTTACTTATTTTAGTTATCTTAGTTATTGGCACTGAACAGAGGCCGCTCCAGTCTGCTTCTGTACACCAGTGACCTTCCTGTGGTGCGTCACAGATGAGTTACAGGAAGGAGAAATATGGAAAACCAATTGAAAGGCGAATACAAATAAAGACATTTTGTCTGCTCTCAGGTGGCCCTTTAAATGTGTCTTTCACGGCAACCTAAAATGACATGAGTACATCTTTAATGCGACCATCTGAATTCATTGAAATCCAAAGCATTTCAGCGTGCTGATTTGCACAGTCCGACCAGATGCTGCCGGAAAGATTTTTCTTTTTCTGCCTGGTGGATCCAGACAGAGTGGCCTTTCACTGGGCTGCGGTAAAGAACGCCTGCCTCCTCCAGCTATTCATTATCTTAAGTGTGTCTGCTGCAGACAGTGAACACCAAGCATTCAAATGCATGATGGGAAGGACTGCTGCAAGCAGCTTTTTAAAAGGGAAGCTCTCACAGGACACTATTAATGAATGAGAGGATGTGATGATGCCTCTGAGATGAGTGACACGTCCAAATCGTGAATTTTAAAGTCATGTTTTACTCTAATTTACTTTAAAGCTTCATTTCTACTTTTGAAATTTCCTGTTTTTAATTCCAGGTGATATTCTCGAGGTCTGGTACTGATGGACCCCAAATATTTTCACCCTTCACTACACAACAGATTGGAGTGTAGAGAGATGGAAATGGAAAAGCAGCACTACCTACTATTGCTTAAATTGGACATTTTTTGTAATGCCTTGAAAAAGATAAGATTATGCTACACCAACAACATGTGATGCTGGGCAGTTCAGGCTTTGCTCTTTTTTTTCTCTAATAAATCATTTGGTCAAAGGGCTGCTTCAGTTTTCTGTGATTACTGAAAGACGGTTAATTACTGTACGTTAAGTACAAAATAAATTACACAGGATAGGATAAATGAAAGTAAGCAGACTCTGAGCCATGGTTTGGATAAGACTTGATGAAGGGCTCTTTGAGGTTGATCAGCCCCACCTATGGACATGCACCTCGACATGTGTCGGACCATTAGTATTGTATAATGAGCCAGGAAGAGAAACAGGTCGGGGCTGATTAAACTAATCTTTTAACAGACTTCCTTCATCTTCTCCTGATTAAAACACCATAAATGTTAAATGGCTGCTGTTGCCTAGGTGAAATTAAACGTGTGGAGTGAAGGGCGTGTGCCTTCTCATCCAGCAATGTTACAACCTCATTACATTCAAGATTTAATTTTTTTATTCTTTTAGTCATCGGCATTAATTTCCACTTTAATTCTGGTTTGGATATTTGACATTAGATCTCAATTTAACTGTATACAGGTCGTCAGGGTTGGAGGACTCAAATGTTTAACTGTTTAACAGGGTTAACGAAAAACCCTCAGGGTGAATGGAAGGTAAGTCATTCTGATCAGGAACGTGTTCACAGATAACTCTCTAGTTGGACATCTGTGGAGGAGGTAAAGTGAAAGGCTGGCGGTCTCGCCAGTCTGCATGCTGAAGTATCCTTGGAAAGGATACTACACATATGCCCGTTGGAGTGTAAAAGATAGACAGAGTAGAAATGTGCTATATAAGTACCAGCCCATTGACCTGGGAAAAGTTTATCTATATAGCACCAATAGTCACCTTAATGCACTTGGTAAAGACCCTACAATAGTAGGGAGAAAAGTCCAACAATCAGATGATTCCCTAAAAGCAATCAAATGGGGATATAGGAAAAAATATTCAGCAGAACCAGGCTCAGGGAGAGGCAGCCATCTGTCGCGACCAGGTTAGGGTAAGGGGAGAGAGACAGGACAACAGATACATTGTGGATGAGAGCCAGAGCTTAAAACTGCTCAGGTAAGAAACCAACAGGAACAACCAGTCCTCCTGCTGTTCCTCTGAGTTTGGGTTCCACTGCATAGAGCTTTAGAGATCAGGTCAGGCAGGAACGTTTTTTCAGCTATTTCCTTTTTCTGATGTGTAACAACCATTAGCCCAAGTGTATTTCCAATTCTGTTCAAACACTTTCATAGTTTTATTTTCCAGACATTTGGCCTAACACACAGAAACTCCTCTGAGGGATGAACAAAGATTTCTGAATTAATTTACACTAAAGTGAACTGAACTTTAAGATCTCACAGTCACATTATGATGTTGGCAGCAGCAATTACACGAGAGCAGCAGAACGCTAAATTATTCACACCACATCTCTGAAGGCAGGCTGGAAATTAGAGAAATGTAAGCAAAAAAAAAAAAAAAAAAAATGTCCCCGTGC
>VOQK01034840.1:0-12811 GCA_015052645.1 Benitochromis conjunctus
TAAAGGGTTTGGAATCAATAAAATGACAACGGTGCCCAAATTTATGCACCTGCCTAATTTTGTTTAAAGAATTATTGCACACTTTCTGTAAATCCAATAAACTTCATTTCACTTCTCAAATATCACTGTGTGTGTCTCCTATATGATATATTTAACTGACATTTTTTATCATAACAACCAACGATTTAAACAGGAAAATCATAACGATTAACATGGTTGCCCAAACTTTTGCATCCCACTGTATGTAGTGAAATGTAAATTCATATACCTCCCAATTGCTGTTTTTCAGTGAGCTTCAAAAATTAGAACAAAAAGTAGCAATGTGTTAACTGTATTAACACACTATTTATTTTTTCCTACGTGAAATCAAAGTAAGCGCATGTCTTTCACCCGTGATCTGCTCATGGGAATTCATATTTCATTCTCCACAGAAGGGTCCAAACTTGGGATCAGCTGCACACATGCACTAAAGTTAATGGAAATCAAAGGGTCATGTCACGGTGCTGGGTCTTTGACCCAGTGTTTTGAGTTTTGTGTGGATATATTATTCTTTCCTTTGCATTAAGAAGATGATTTAAGTTTAAGCTTTGTCCAGTTTAGTTATTTTAGTGTCTCTGAGTTTATTGATGTTTCGGGGTCAGGGTTTCTTGCTGTTCAGTTCCTTTTGTGTCTTTGTTTGTCTGCCTCTCTCTCTGTTTGTTTGTTTGTGTGTTGGCATAGGTGTGCATGGTAACTGTGCCATAATTATTCATAGGCGGGGTTGTCTTGGTCTCTTGCACACCTGCGACAATCAACCCCCAGTGCTCCTCATCTGCTGATTAGTTGGCTCCCTTCAAATATGGAGGACATTTCTTCAGTCAGCGCTTGAGTGTTAAACCAGTCATGGTAGATACTCCCCTGCCCTCCGGTCACCTGTTTCCATGTGTGTACCTCTCACCGTTCTTCTGTCCAGGAGCCTGCCCGGCTTTCCTTGAGGAGAGTTTGTGCGTGTGAGTTGGAGAGAGACGGAGTGGGATCTATCAGGCCTTCAGCTTGGATACTGTACGTAGATACTGTGGATGTTTTTCCTTTGTTAAAACACATGTAAATAGGTTTTTCACATAACTGTAAATAAATTGGCCTAAATGCATTTTGTGTCTGTGTTTGAGTCCTGCCTGCTCTCGGAGGTCATTTAGGTGGTTTGTGAGACTATTCAAGTGTAAGCTACATTAGTTGCATCAGTAAAGATGCAATATTGATAATAAATACAGCATCCATATGTTTACATGCATACATATTGAAGTTACAGCACACAAATGTGTGCAACGAGGCAGGGAATGGACATGGGGGACAGATGGAATGATGCACTGCAGGAAATCCCACTTGAAAATAGTTAGGCTGTGTCCCCAGTTGAAGGGCCTAGGACCCATATGGTGGCTGAAGAGTGGGAGTGTCTCTGTCGGTACCCCTACATCCATTCCAGGTGAATTCACAAAGCCAGTTTTAATACGTTTTAGCAGGATGCTAAATGATGAGGCTAGCTTTTTTTTTTTTTTTTCTTTTCAGTCCCATTAGCTAGTCTTGCTTTAAACCAGGTGGAACAAAGAGATGATGCTATCATAGGTTGCTGTATTTCTTACTAATGAATTATATTCTATGGGGTTATTATATAACCCCATAGTTTCTGTTCCTGTTCTAGTTCATATTCCTATGTTATGTTGAGTCTATCTGCTTGGCTTTTCAATGATTTCTTTTATGATCCCTTTGTGTCTGCTCTCCGTGATCCCCATTTTATTTTGTCAAGTCTTAGTCTGTTATTTCCTGTTTTATTTTGGTAGTCTCCCTTGCCATGTGTGTAAAGCTCAGCTGTGTTTGTCCCCAGATGTGTCCACTCTGATTTTTGTCCCTCATTCCCTCTTGTTCTGTGCACATTTTTCCTGCGGTCCTAGTTTTCAGTCAGTTTGAGCCTGCACTGCTCTGTTATTATTTTGTCACTCCGTCAGTTGCCAGGAAATGACGCTTTATCTCCTGTCTCGAAAGTCCTGCCTGCCATGTCATTACAGGCCAAATCTCATACATTTCTGATGTTCTTTAAATTTCAGACCTTTTATACCTCAGGCTAATTATCTTTGCCAAGTTAATCCACCTCTAAGGTCAGACTTTGTGCTCCACCCTGGGTCAACACACCTGAACCACATGATCAGTTCATTAGCAGGCCTCTGGAGAACTTCAAGACATGTTGAGGAGGTCGTTTAACCATTTAAATCAGCTGTGTTGGATCAAGGACACTGTCCCTTGAGGCCTGGAGTTGCCTACTCCTGGCCTAGACATGTCTCTGTTTGGCACACAATAATCTGCATTTTAGTAATTTCACTTTTTGTTTTAGAAAGTTCTAAAAAAAATACACAAAAGTTGCCTGCCTTACTTTTGTTTGAGTTATGCTACAGTAAATGCAGTTAAACAGTTTCCACATGGTGACACTACCTCCCAGCACTGCACACAGGACTGTGATACAAATCTAATGTTGTCCTTCCTCCTCCTCCTCCTCCTTCACTGACCGGTAGATCATGTGTCTTCTGGAATGTGGAGGTCCTTTTTTTCTGTTCTCCCCCTGGACTGAGAAAATAAACACATGAAACATGATGTCTGGGGCTAAGCAGATGGTTCCAATTTGTGTGTGTGTGTGTGTGTGCGTGTGTGTGTGTGCGCGCACACACACTGAGGAGGTGGCTTGGCTGGAGTGCTTGGTGTGGCGGGGGTGGGGGGAAATTGAGAACAGCTGTGACCTATATTTTTCTTCTCTTTCAATCATTTTCTTCTGCTCTGAGTCTCCTCGAGTTCTCCGGGAGCTTGGAACGTTACTTTAAGCGACACTCCAAGCTCCGTGCGGCTTTAACGTGTCGCCACAGTTGGCAGAAAAACTCCTGGCATACCTGCAAAGCTAAAAATCACACGTTTTATGTTAGCATATGACTGCGAGTGCTTGCTGAACAGGAAGTGTAAACCCATCTTTGGGGTCAAAACCTATGCTCACATTAAAGCACACTAATGCACCAACTGCCATTGGTGGATGCCATTGCAGTGTCCTTCAAAGCAAACAACTCAGTTCCAGGAGAAATGACCTAAGCACTACTTGCTGAAGTCTGAACCTGATGCTTACTTTCCTCAGCTTTAGACTTGACTGTAAAGTCAATGTGTTTGTGGGAACTTCCATTCTGTCACAAGAGTCTTAAGTGTTGAGAAAATAAGTGTGTAAGCTGTCCCCACAATACGAGCAGCAGACACACGCTCCCTGCCACATTCACTTGTAGTCTGCCTTTGTGTTGCAGTCACAAACACATCTGGATTTACTCGAGCTACACAGTGGGAGGAATGTGCTGCGTGCAGCGTGCTTTTTTGGAGAGAGCAGTATTATTTTGGCATTTGTGAAAAGCATGTAAATCTGTTTCTCTGCAGCCTGTGCTCAACAGTGTTCAAACCATTTCTCTAATTTGTCCATGAGTATTGTGTAGATGTTAAGGGTCCAAAGCGTAATTACTGCCTTAACTATTGTGTAACCCTCTGAGGACCCATCATCATGACCAGAGCCTGTCCAAGTGGTCATGGGCCGGCGTGTTGCAGGTCTGGGTATAAACACAACTGAAATCGTGATCATCAGACCTTCATAGCTTCAAAGTTAAAGATGAACAGTGCTATGAGTCAGTGCAGTATCAAGTTAAAACAAGCATGAAGTCCTATAAAACACAAACGTTCAACTGAAGTTAATTGTTTCAGTTTGCAGTGTAGATTTCTTGACCTCACGTATTGCTGAGCCTTAGGAACCCAACATCTGGTCCACCTCTTTCCTTTGGAATAAGGAAAAAAACAGCAGTTGCAACTTTCAGATGGCTTTTGGGATAAGCTGCACATTTTTGATGAATTTCACACTCTGTTAGTTTTCATTTTGACTGAACATGTTTGATGTATTGGGGCGGGGCGTAGCGTGGCTGCAGGGGAGGCTGACACTCCGGAGCTCATCACGCCTTCCCTGTATTAAACGTGCCGGAACCTGAGGTTGACTGTGTCGTTGTTGTGCGTAGGAAGCAGCTGGAAAGCTGTGGCTGTGTATGAAGGCAAGAACAACCAGAATAAAGAGAGTGTGAAGTGCGAACTATGTGGTCGGGCCTGCCATTCATGTCACATGCAACTTACTGTAATAATAATTAGAAATAAAGACTATATTATGCTTTAATGAATGTTTGGAGTGTTGCAATGCTAGCAATCTATTTTATATTTCAACATATACATTTTTTCTGAGCTTGTTAAGTTTGTCTTGTTTTCTCTGTTAAGCATACAATATGAAAAGCATTGAGTCTACAAAGATCTACAAGCTACTGAACATGAATAAATGAACTATAGCTCTATAAAGGATCCAAACCCATTAAGGTTTTATGTGACCTGCACTACCACTGATGGTCCTTAATAATCACAAACTCATGTGCTGAACGTTGGCTGGATCATCATTATAACGCCAAGAGATAGAAAGAGAGGGAGAATGATGAAGTCGGTGCTTAAGATTTAAAAAAGAAAAACCTCAATCTATGTGCAGTGGGTGAATCCAAATGAAATGGCTCAGTGGAAATACACAGGTTCTTTGGTCAGCCTTTAGCGCTTGGTCATCAACCAATGAAAACAAAGTCAGAGAGTCTTTTGTCCACATATGGAGAACATACTGCAGTCAATGATGTCTCAATCTGTTTCCAGTTTGAGACTGCTCAGTATCTAGAGACTCTGACTTGTGATCAAATAAACAAGTAGCTCAGAAGTGATATAGTTTTGTTTATTGTGTAGTGTTTTCTATCTATCTCAATCTATGGAAACCCGAGGAGGTACAGGAAGATCACAGAGAAGAAAAAGCCCAATGAACACTCTTAAGCATTAAGCTTATCCTCTATCTGTTGGAGACTCTCCAGGGTTTGCTGCTATTAATTCTGCCGGACCAATACGGTATAGTGGCTAATGCTACCTAGCACTGGACTGTTAACTCTATTTCCAACAAATTTCTACAAATTTAAAACTCTTATTTATTAATTTACTTACTTTTACCATTGCTGCATGAACACGAGTACATTAACTTACATAACAATGCAGACTTGAAATGCCTGCAGTGTCACAGATAAAATAAAAGTGCTGGTATAACGCAGCATGTTTTTATTTTTGGGGGGATATTGGTCATCTCCTTCCTGATCACTAAATAAAAAAAGAAATGTCTTGGTTGCCTAGAGTTTTGATATTTGTTAGCCCAAAAGTTCTAAAGTCTGTATTGCTGGAAGCCAGAGAAAGTGTACATGGTACTCTGTGTGCAGTGCTTTGACAGATAGCAGGGAGCTAGAGACAGCCCACCTACATCGACCTGTGGCAGAAGGAGGCAGAGTTTAAAGTATGTGGTACTCCTGGCCTGTGGGTTACTTTAGCGTTTGTGCTGTTGTGGTTCATGCCAGCTGAAGAGAAGAGTGAAGCTCTGACATACAAGGAGCTGCTGTCTGTGCTTCTCATACTGATGTGTGGATGTTTCTGGGGAGAACGGGCGTGGCTCTCTTGTCTGATAGGGCCCACTTGTCAACCAATCAACATTGCACCAACGACCAGCTGAGCTACATGTTGTTGGGTTTTTGGAGGACTGCATGGGTTTGTGTAAGTGGAAAACCCCTCTCTGTAGGTGCTATATAGGCAAATACCAACACAAATAAGCAAAACATGGCGGTGTGTGTGTGTGTGCGTGTGTGTTGTGGGTGGGGAGGGGGGTGCTATCATGCTTGACACCCAATCAGGAGCCTCGTTGTTGTGACAATAGGCCAGCATTCTCCCTTTATCCTGACCGCTGAGATAGAAATAGCATCCAGTAATCTTGGAGGGGTTCAGTAAGAGGAAATCAAACTCCCAACTCTGTTCCCAGGGAGCTACACACTGACACACAAACACACACACACTGACTGACACCAGCAAGCATATGTGTCATAAAACATGCTCAGTGTTTTCACACTACTACCACCCTTTTGCCTTTTCACTCCCAGGGAGTGACGGATTGGTAGAAAGTGGGAAGTATGCAGAGGGTGTTAAATCGAGCCAGGAATAAACACAGTAGCTGTTAAATCTGTATTAAATAGAAATGCCCGTGGGTCACACCCCTCACTCCCCAGGGCCACCACTGATCTGTGTGTGGATATGTATGTGTGTGTGTCATACAGTGCTCATGCTGCTGTATGTGTGCGTATGGCACTAATGTGGGCTGTGAAATGTGAGCACAGCAGACAAGGACACAACAGAAAGCTAGCCTTAGGGATGGACAAACAGAGAGAGACCCGGGCCTAAGAGGACCACTGACTGGAGCCAATAGGATTAAAGCAGCAGTGTGACCTTCACAGATGACTGTTAACAGAGAAAATAGTTTGGGTTTGTTCTCATTCAGTCTCAGCAGACCTCCCTGACTATAGAGCTGCTGAAGCTTAATGGATACTAAATGCTGGTCATGATATTCCCTGGTTCCAGGGTCTTAAATGTTGTTGTAGTGACTCAACATACTGTGCAAAGGGTTTGGGCCATGTCCATTTCTGTCTGTTACATCTCTGAGGAGCCAGATCACACAAATCACACAAATGATGAACAACTGTTCTTTGACAGGTTGTCGCTATGTGTAGTAACAACAAGTTAAAATGATATCTTTTGGCTCTAACTATCAGCCTGTTGCTAAAACACATCGTTTTTGTTCCCATTTCTTTTGCTGAATAGATGAAAAATGCCAAAGATTACAGCGTTTTACAGGCATAAATATTATATTTACATCAACAGTTTTAAACAAAGAGCTGTTAGTTGAAGACTTGGCATATCTAGGCATGGTGTGCAGTGAGTCCTGAAAAATGTAGAGAAACTGGACAAAAGGCTTAAAAACTCTTTGTAGTAAATGAGCACTATCAGGAAGTCATGTCTTTAAAGGCTGAACCACCAAATCTTCTGACGTAATCATAAAAATAAATAAAGATAAATGAGCATATACGTTTTAATTTGAATCATATTACACTGTTACACTGATGTCTCAAATATGATACACTTGGCTTTAAAGGGGTAAGGAACAGCAAAATATCGAGCAAAGACCTGACATAGGAAAGGTCTCTGGCTCTTTAAATATTCCATATAATGTTTGTTGTTATATTCTTACAGAAGGAGAAAGGTTGAGGCATGTCACATTGCACAAGTACTGAACTGAAAATCAGTGGCAACGGGTCTGATGGAGTGATGAATCTAAATTAAAATGTTTTTATTCCAATTGTTGTGACTATGTATGGAGGACACCAGGAGACAGGTGCAGCAATGAGTGTCTACAGCCATCTGTAAAACACGATGGAGGCTCTGTCATGGTTTGGGGTTGAATTTCAGCCAGTGTTAGGGATCGTGCCACAGTTTACATGCAATACCATCTGGAAAGCATCTGATTGGTCAGCATGACAGTGATTGTCAGAGCTGCTTTCCTTGAACTCTGGCGCCTGCAGTACACCTCATTATAACTCTGTATTTATGGTCTGGCAGTGGCTAACTGCTGAATCCACCATGGTAGGAATTTGGTTCACTTAGTTTATTCTGGAGTAAGTAATCCTGGAAACTTGTGCCTTTGTTGCTCTCCCAGTTCCTCCTTTAAAAAATCTGTTTTTCTGTGAGGAGTCAAGTACTCTCTGCTGCTCACCAGCCTCTCACAGCAAATCACTTCCTGTGGATCTATGGCCTTACCTGTACCTCGCCTGCCTGTCTACTCTCCAGCCAATCACTTTTGCCTGCCCACCTTTGACAAGGATTGTGAAGACTGATACCAAGTTTTGGACTCAAATGCAGATACAGCGGACAGCTGATCACTCTGAATGAAGATTTATTTAACACAGGACCTTTGGTTAACCAGTGGGTTACTCCACTGAATTCAAACAGGTAAGTTGAGCGGATATTCTCTGAGGATTGACTGTGGAACATTTTCTTAATTGGAAAAGTGGAGAGCAGTGATTGGAGGTAGCTAGGTGAGTGTCTAAAGAAGCGAATGGGTTGGAAGCCAAGCCCTGACTCCTTTCTGGAGACCAGAGGATTGGTGAGAGCAGGAGGGCAGGCAGGTGAGTGAGGTGAGAGCAGGTAAGTAAACCAACACGTTCTCACTCCCAAAGCGTAACATATGATGCTATGTGAGAAATTGTCGTTATGTTGCGCTTTCAGCCACCCAACACGTCTCAGTGTTACGCGTTCCAAAACATGAGAACTGTTTGGAATGAATCTACACATGTACATTGATTTTACTTTCTTGTCATGAATTGCTTTGGAAAACACGATCTAACACCCTTAAGGGGGTGGTTAAGGTTAGGGCTAAGGCTATGATTAAGGTTAGGTCTTTAAATGCTGACCGGTGATTGATGATGATGAGATGAAGGGCGGGAAAACTAGATCTTTGCCCAGGTGGGTGGAGCCTTGATTCAGGGGTTGGAATCAAGGAAAAACACTCCACAACCTGACACTCAGTCTGGTTGTTGGTCAGTCTGTAAATAAATCTTCTGAAACTTTTAGTAGACTGCTCTTTGGCACCAAGACATCATGACACTCGAGGCTGCAGGCATGCTTACATGTCTCCAAACACTCACGCCAAAATGACCATAGTCTGAAATCCTGTTCCTTTAATTTCTTTTATATGAAAGAGGTCATCCGCTGTGAGTTACATTTATAAGGACAAATGATTAGCTATATAAGAATATCTTTTCAGATAAAAATGCTTCACTGTCATTGCACCTACAGAACATATACGAAATTTGCTGTGGACATCTAATAGTGATATTTCTGCACACACACACACACACACAGACACACACTCCTCATAGATAACAATACACAACAATAAAAAATGTAATGTATGTAGTTGCACATAGAAAACATACAAGACACACCTCTGTCCACGTTTATAATAAATAAAGTACTCTGCATCGAGTCAAGCACCATGTAAATGACCATTCCTCAGGTTAGAGCACGCAGATATGACATCCATGATTTGTTGATGGTGACATTTTCAATACAGGTTCCAATATTATTATTCTATAGGTTAAAGTTGCTTTATCTTAGTTAGAACAAGTCCCAATTAGAAGCAGTCCTGCAGTTGATAAAATGCTTCCTCTGGGTCTTTTTCACAAGAGGAAACGGGAGCGAGACACAGACGTACTGGTGTGGATGTTGGACTTGTCTGTTGTGGTAAAGAGACAGCTGAGTGTAAAAGCAAAGCTATTGATTTACAGGTTGATCTACATTCCTGCCTTCATCAATGGTCATGAGCTGTGGGTAGTGACTGAAAGAATAAGAATAAGCTGAGCCTAAGAGATGGGATGCAGAGCTTGGTCATTCAGGAGGGACTCAGTGTAGAACCTCTACTCTTCTTTATGAAAGGAGCCAGCTGAGGTGGTTCAGTTATCTGAGCAGGCTGCCTCATGGAGGTCAGGCACATCAGGCGTGAAGTACCAGGGAGAGACCCTGGAGTAGACTCAGGACACACTGAAGAGATTCCATGTCTGGAATGGCGTTTGGTGTTTTGGTGTTTACTGTGTTTATTTCAATCATTTTATATTGCGTTCTGATCTAGGGTTCTTCTGTTAACAGCGAGTTTTTCCTTACAGCTATTCCCAAGTGCTTCCTTGTTTGATTGTTGGGGTTTTCTCTGTATTACTGTCTCGTCTTTACCTTATAATATAACCTTATAATATAAAGTGCTTTAAGTCTACTGTTGTTGTGATTTGGCGAATCGTGATTCTCCACCTGGCAATCCAATGGTTGCCAGGAGAACAGTATTTGTTTGACTCCATCCATCCATCCATCCATCCACAGTCCATCCAGCCATCCACCCATCCCCCATCCATCCATCCATCCACAGTCCATCCAGCCATCCACCCATCCACCCATCCATCCATCCATCCATCCATCCATCCATCCATCCATCCACAGTCCATCCATCCATCCACAGTCCATCCAGCCATCCACCCATCCACCCATCCATCCATCCATCCATCCATCCATCCACAGTCCATCCATCCATCCATCCATCCATTACCTTCTGCTTAACAAATTCAGGGCTGAAGTGGTGGGTGGGATTTCTGCCCATTGTTCTGCCCACTAACGAAAAGTTTGGTAGATAGTGTGTCATGAAATGTGGATTCTGCTTACAAGGTTGAATTTATATACCCAATTAATTTTTTCATTTTTCAAATATTTTCAATTAGTATTTCCAGTGATCTCTTATATGTATCGCTGTCTGACCCCAGAAAGTGGACACCTAAATCTCTTACCAAAGTCCTATTGTGTTGCATACATCTTCTTGTGAAGCAAAGAAAAGAAGATGTTGTGTGCATTGTCCAGTACTCTTCATTCCCAAGGTTTTACCAGGTTTTCCTTTATTTAGTATATCATCTTGTACATTTTTCAGGCTTGTGTGTACCTCTGGCCCCTTGTACAGATGGATTCTATTACATTTAGCACTGTACCAGAGAAATTTGATCTCCATTACTAATGATGACTATTTTGACTGTTTACTGAAGTAAAACTTATAATCCTACTTAAGTAGGCTGCGATTTTGTCATGGTTCAGCAGTATGGAAGGCAGGAACTGGACACCTGTAGCGTGCCACTACACTGGAAAGCTGCATGTAGCAATTTAGTCATGTTTAAGTTAATAAACATACATAGCAGGTTCTGATCTCCTGGTGTACAGTCATACTCGGCCATAGTAGATCCATTTTTATGTACTTTGACTAAGAAGAGTGGAGACTCAGTTGTCCTTCCATGTGAAGCTCTTGCATCTGAGCCATGATGCAAGCAGCTCTGGCACCATAAATGTTGGGACTGATCACTTTGGAATGTGATTGATCACCAACATTGATCACCACCACCCCACTTTTCAAAGACTTTCTAATGAATGGATTGTAAACTTAGGTGTTTATTTTTATGTTTCCTCATAGATTTGAACTTTCAACGTTTAGATTGTTTTGCTCAAGTCTGAATTTGTGCCACTGCTTTTGGTAAAGCAGCCTACTAGTTATTATCATTTATGAAATACTGTGATCACACAAGTATTTTTTGGCTTTGGTTAAATTCGTTATTAGAAAGCTTAGCCTCCCACTTATTACATCGCTGAAACTGAACATTGAACATTTGTTTAGTTGTCTTAGTCTTTTTAGCTTTTATCAACAAATGAAAAGAAAAGAAAAAAGTCATCTTTGTATAACATTCGTGCACCAACTTGAATAGCTTAAAGTAAAATCTCTGGAGCACTACTGGAACCATTGGCTGTTTGATGATGGTGTTGGGGAGAATTGCCAAAACGTTGGTCCAGAATTTCCCATGGGTGTTCATTTCAGTTGAGATCAGATGACTGTGAAGGTTACATCATCTCGTTCACATAATTTTCATCCTCACCATTCAGTTAGTTGTGTGTTGATGGAAGCACCCTCATCCTGGAAGAGACCACTCCCAGCAGGCTCAAAGTGTTTCATCACTGGATAACTAACAACAAGTCTCATTGATTGCACCAGCCTCTTCATTTAAAAGGACCACTGGACCTCCCGCTTGGCCTCAAACCAAATGACCACTGTTGCCATACATTCTCAACAAACTTGTTAAGACTTACCGACAGAGGTGTGGCTGCTTTCACTGACAGGTGCAGACGTGAGATTCATCTTGGCAAATTCAAAATAAAATGTCAAAAGTCACTGTACTGGATCTCTGGACCCTGTTTGGTGTTGGGGCATTTTGGAAAACATTTCTTGAAATTATCTTACGAATAATATGTCTTTCTTGTTTTGATATATGAAATTCTACCATGTTTGTGTTATTTAGCCCTAACTGGCAGAAAGCTATACAGTAGGAGAGAGCAAAAATCATTTTTATCGTTTGCAAATTATAGACAGATTTATTGTAATAGATTTGGAGCGTGCAGAGCAAATGAGCTGTGTAGAAAGAAAGGCGAAGCAAACACAATGACAGCCTTCAAAGGTATTCTGTTGACCTTAGTTTCATCTCTCAGTGACAGTAGGTGTTCATACATCAATAGATAGATCACTGTTTGTTTCTCACAGCTTTACCTTCTGCTCTCTTGCTCAGCTTTTTCAGGCCTATTCTTTAACGTCAGCAAAATATCACGGTCTGCATATTAAACAGCTACATTGTTCTAAGCTTCAGGTCAAATTCTTGAAAATAGCTACAGGCCTTGAGGGAGGCTGCTTGACATGTAACACATGCTTGTCTTGGGCTTGTGGTGGCTTTTGTATAATAATAATAATAATAATAATACATTTTATTTATAAAGCACCTTTCAAGTCACCCAAGGACGCTTGACAGTAGAATAAAACACATAAGGAACATTCAGAAAAGAAAGAACCATAAGAACAAAAAACACAAGATAAAATAAACAAACAACAGATCACAGTGAATATGCAGATTTGAACAGATAGGCATTGAGTTGAGATTTAAACTGGGGGAGAGAACCAGTGTTTCTTATATGTGGGGGTAGAGAGCTCCACAGCCTGGGAGCAGAGCAGCTGAAAGCTCTGCTTCCCATTGTGCTGAGGCGGGAAGAAGGCACAGCAAGCTGGATAGAAGAAGAAGATCGAAGTGAGCGGGCAGAAGAGGTAGAAACAGGTCAGAAAGGTAAGGAGGAGCGAGGTTATGAAGGGCCTTGAAGGTGAGCAGAAGAAGTTTGTATATTATCCTGAATTTCACTGGGAGCCAGTGAAGTTCCTGAAGAACAGGGTGATGTGCTGGTAGGAGGGGTTCCTGGTAATAATGCCAGCAGC
>VOQK01034870.1:0-15473 GCA_015052645.1 Benitochromis conjunctus
TTATTATCATGTTGTTGATCATCATAGCATGCTGCTACCTCTCCCTTTTTCTATCTGTGTGTGTGTGTGTGTGTGTGTGTGTGTGTGCGTGTGTGTGCGTGTGTGTGTGTGTGTTATCCACATAAACAATGGCATGACCTGTTTTGCTTTGACAAACAATTAGGTTTGCTGCCTAACTTGATTTTCCTGTTCAAGTTTAAGTGGCCATGTTTGAAAGCAAAACAGACATTATAAAAGTGTGGGAGAGGGAAGTGCTCTTCTAAAATGTAGAAGGAAGGGTAAGAATAAGAGGAAGGCAGGGACACTAAAAGGCTCAAATGTTTTGGCTGACCTTCTCAAGGTAAGTCTGCACTGGTTACCATGCAAGTCACAACACTTTGATGTGTAATGGGGAGTTTTTTCAGCTTGCCGCGTTCGTTTGTGATGAATGAATGAATGTACATTACAAAGTTCCTACTAATACCAACTTATCATTTCTATGTAAATACAACATCAAAGCAAGTGAACTTTAACTGAAGCTATCAGACATGCGTTCAAACTTTACTTTTATTGCTGCTAAGTTAATCAGTTACCTCGTCTTGCAGCTAATATTTGTTTTTATCATGACTTCAGAAATAGGCGTATGTCACATCAAGTCAAACTTCACGTCCTCAAGTCGCTGCAGGAGGAACAACCGCAGAGGCGCCCAGCGCTATAAATGAGGTAGCGGCATCCTCCGCACCCTCTTAAAGTTTCTACAGTTTTATGCCTTCTTCATAGCCGATTTACACCCACGTGTGCAACATTTTGCAACCACAGAGCTAAAATATCACATTTGCACATGCGTGTCAGTTCAGCTGCGTGCCATTGGGCCACATGCGTGACGAAGCTGAGCAATGCTGCGAGGATGTTTTGGGGGGTTTTTAACAACGCGTTCTCAACTCTCTACCGGTTGGATTTCATGTACACCTGATAGCTGAGAGGTCAGGGCTTTCAGTTTCAGTCCATCCTTTCACCCAAAAAGGCAGTTTCACACTGTGCACCTAATTAAGGACTACTCAAATAGAAGTGCCATGCAAATGCTGCAGATGTAATGTTTTGATATTTGGAGAATAGAAATATATATGAGAGAAAGCAGAAGAAGAATGTGAGCAACTTCAGTTCCCATTTACCTTTTTTGTGCTTTGTCATCATTTCTGTCAGTGTCTGTATGATTGTGTTCATGATTAGCCTGAGTATGTGTGAATTCTAGCTACCAGTGGATCTGTCAGTCATTGAGTCAGTCAGGCAGACAGACAGGCCGATCGTGGCAGCCTCCACAGGTTGCCATGGGAAATAAGATATCCAGATGTCACTGGGCTAACACAGAAAGAGGGAACAAGTGTGAGCAGGAGCGAAAAGGCAAGAAAAACTAAGAGAGAAAAAGGCTAATAAAACAAAAGGGGATATGACTGGGTAATAAGAGAAAATAGGGGACAGATTAGTATAATGACACACTGAGATTAGAGAGCATGGATGAGAAAAGGGAAATAGGCATGTAGAGATATATGATTTAGACTGATAGTGGAACAGAAAGGCAGACCTGTCTGGACACCATTGGAGGCTCAACATGCTGCCTCCACTTCCAAGAGCCCACTGAGACGCTGCAAAGGTGATCTGCTACAGCATGTCAGTCGAGGGAAAAACTCCTTCACATGTGCCAGCATGCTAGCGTATGACTCTAGCTGTCAAATAAATTTAAAGTAGGCATTAGTCGACTTTGTTTGTTTTTGCAGAAGCCGTTTGAAAAGGAAGCACTACACTGTAGTTATAGAGCTGATGATGAGAGGTGCTCAACTTCTGTGTTTAAACCAGCTTTTATTAATGGCAAGTTTAATTTGGGGTCAGAGAGCAGTATCTCCTGTGATGTGAGTCAAAGCACTGATGTGCTCACACACACACACACTTGTGACCTAAAACTGTCCACGCATTGCTTTGCATGTTATATATGTGCCAAAATCTGAGCACAAAGGCCGTGAGTGCCATTATCACCCTTGCAGCTTGTTAATGTGGCAAGGCGGCGTGTGTGTGTGTGCGCGTGCGTGTGTGCGTGTGTGTGTGTGTGTGTAGGTGTGTGTGTGCGTGTGTGTGTGAATGCACTTAAAGAAGCTGGTTTGTGTGTTGTGTAGTAAGTGTTGCTCTTTGAGGAAGTGGTTTCTTATTAGTGTGTGAGCGCGTGCAGGTGTGAGAGGCTGACCCAGCCCTCTGTGACGCTGCAGAGCTGATCCCGTGGAGGGGAGAGAGCAGCCCAATCTCCTCTTGCAGATGAATGTTATCAGTGTCAGGGCTTTAAATGCAGACGTTTAGGTTGAGCATTGAGTGTCAAAACACTTGCGCGAGGTGTAAATTGAAGCCAGCCAAAGGGCGAAGATTGAACTGCTGTCAGCTAAATGGTGTCAGTAGACAGTCAGAGTTTAGCTCTCTTTCAGCTTGTTTTAGATACTTTGTAATCTGTTTCTGTCTCTGTTCCAGTCCGCAGAGTTCTTCGACATGCTGGAAAAGATGCAGGTATGATGATATCTTCATTCCTCTGAATGCCATTTCCTTCTCTGCTGCTGTCCCTCTATCGTTTCCTTATTTTAGTATCCCTATGTCCTCCATCTTCAGCCAACACTACTGAGCTACAATAGCATGTTTTTTGTTAAAAGAGGGTTCTTCCTATCTCCTTGTTTTTCTTTGACCAAAATCAGCTTTACCATATACTTGAATAGGGCTCACGCTGATGATTTAATCACTGAAAGTCGGCGCTGCGTGTCTTAGATTGGATAATAGGCATGCAGGCGGCAGAGAAGAACATCAACACAAAGATCTGCACTGGGATGACTATATTCTCCTTCTCTGTGTGGAATACATTGATTTTATTTTTGTTCTAAACAAATTCTGTCTCTCTCTCTCGCTGTGTGTGTTCAACCACTTTGTGCCCTCCACAGGGCCCTAAGGGTGCAGGCTTTGAGTTGTCTGAGGACAGATGGGGTTGGGCGGGGGGGCTAAAAAGGGTGAGGAGGAAGAGAAATAAGGCAAGAAAGCAAACATACAAAAAAGGGAGCATATGACCAAAGGAAGATTCAGACAGAGATAATTGCTCATGCAGGTTTATTATTAGATGTCCAAGACGTGAATTATTAGGTGGTTATACTGGGTCGATACAGTGGAATCGTTAATAGGTTAAGAATAGGTTGGGAATAGTAAGCTTGTTACTTTTAAGTCATTAGACTTGCTTTGCTCAGAATCCAAGAGGTGTGAGCGTACCAGCAGCTGAAAGTTTTGATGTCAGTTTTATCCAGCAACCCCTGAATGCAGCATATTAAATTCCAGAAAAACAGAAAAAGCTCCCTCCAACAAAACCTCTCATTTTAAACTTCCATTTGTTTCTTTTAAACTTTCTTGCGACTGCTGATGATTTCTGTTTATTTTTTTTCTTCTATTGTCAACGAATCCTATAAAAACACCAAAACAAACAACTCTGTGCATCCGAAGCCTGATGTATGATTTTCCCCCACACCGTGGGACTCCACTGGCGCTCCAAAACTCAATGAGCATCGACTGACTTGTCGGCCTCTGTAGTTCATTTTAGGTCAGTCTCACGTGCGCAGCCTTTTCTGATTATTGCAGTGAGTATTATTCACTGTACCACATCTGCATTGATCCACTGCTGAAAATATTCTTTACAGTATCACAGACTGACATTTGTAGATGCACGCGGTCTATTTACAGTCAGAGAAGCACAGCATAGTGTAAGAGACTGTATCAAAAACAATGTAAAATAGCATCTGCGATTAGAATAGACGTGAACAGAAATCGCTAAGAGGAGACAAGGTGGGAGATGGTAAGTCAGCGTGAGGGAGAACCTGATTGAGGACATCAGTGGAGTTATTTGGAAAGTGTGACTAGAGGATGACGGCCCCCTAAGCAGCCTGATGATCATAGAGTCACACACGTATACAGAGTGAACCTGGCGGCTCGTCGGTCTTTGCTGAAATTCAGCTTGCAACGGCTTTCTCATCTGGGCTCTGAACGTTTGGAACCGGGCTTTCAAATTGTGTTCCTGGGTGCTGATGATGAAGGTCACTTTTTTCTTTTTTTTTGCTCCCCATCTCCGGTCCACTCCCTCCTGTCCTGTTCTTTTCCGAGTTTCACCCATTTTCACCCCTCTCTCTGCTTCCTCTGCCTTTGTTGTCTCTTCTGTATGACCAAAAATTGAAGCCTCTGAAGACTCTTTCTGATCAGTGTCATACTGTTGACACTGACTCCCCGCTGACTGTAACAGCTGCTCCATCAATATGCACTCAGACAGACATAAACCACTACAGATTAGACTTAGAAGTGTGTGCAAACACTTGTGTGTGTGTGTCGGGGTTGTATTTGCACTCTTCAAATGAATTCTGCCTTCTGACTCTTGGTATGATTGGTGGTAGTATAAGCAATGGCGGTGGCGTGGTGGTGGTGTGTACGCTAAGAGATGTGAATCTGCACACACGCATTTATTTCCTCACTCTTATTCTCAGTCATGTAGATGAGCTGTTCCACTGGGCCCGTAGCATAATTGGACAATTTAGTGTCTCTACTAGATTGGCTTTTCATATCTGCATATATTTGCACTGCAATGCACACTAGGGAAAAAAAAAAAGGCTTTGGCCTGCACCTCGGCGTTTCTGTGTTCCAACAAATGATAATAACAAGCGAAGAAAGAAACACTTAGTCTGTGGAAACTGGATTCAGAGAGAAGATGACTAAGTGACTGCATTACCTGTGTGTGCATGTGTGCGCTTGTGTGTGTGTGTTGGTGTTTGCAGGAGAGTATATTAGCATGTATGACTCACTCTGTTTTCACCTGTCAGCAGATGAGACAGTCTGAAGTCTGAAAACAAGAATGTTTCTGCACCCTTTTGGAACATTGCACAAATAAAATGAATTTGCTTTTTTTTTTTTTTCCATTCTTTTTTGACCCTTGTGCTTTTTCACTCTCATGCTGCGATCGGACTTTAATAAGGTCCCTAAAGCTGAAGAGACCAAAAAATGGAAGGTGTGACTCGATACACACTTGTTGATATCTTCTCTGTGGGTCTCATTAGTGTGTCTGTGTGTGTGTCTCCATTTATTCTGCATGCTGTGCTTCATTGCTGCACTGCTTTGCTCTGTGGTCGGACTCCTCGCCGCGAAGGGATTCTGAACACCCCTGTGGACGTTTTTTAGACTTTTCTCAGGGCTTTCAAAGTGCAAAAATCCATAACTCCCTGATCAGATTGATTATAAGTTGAATGAACTCCAGCTGTCGATTGATCCTCGCTAGCTTGCCAGAGCTGCTGGCTCCTGCTGCCACAGAATATAAATGACTGGCTGCCCAAAGTCCTGCACCACCAACAATGCAGACAGGCCTCAGCAGTATTTTAGAGGTCACACTGGAGCCAGGATAGCAGTGCCAAAGGCACACAACAGCTCTAAAGTCTCAGGGGCCACTGAATCAAACACACTCCCTCGCTGATGTTTGCTGATGACTTTGCATTTTGCGTTGCATCATCGCCCCGAAGTTTATTTAGCATCGTGAGTTGCACTACCCTTTCGCACCTGTGTTTGTGGATGTGCTTGGATCTGTTTCACCGTCGCAAAAGTCAGTGAAGTTCAAACAAGTTAAAAGTGTTATTGATGGTGTGTGCATATGTGTATGTGTGTGTCTGTCCTCTTTTTTCTTTTACAGGATGACTATATCCCCTACCCACGGATAGAAGATGTGAGTCATTTCTAGCTCATCTTTTACTCAGCCATAATGCATTTACAACCTCTGGCAAAACATGAAAAGCACACACTTTGTGTAGTTGGTTATGTTTTAATTCTTAATTCTCTCTCAACTTTTTATACGCAAGGTCCTAGAGAAGGGTGGTCCATTCCCCCAGGTAATCCTGCCCCAGTTTGGGGGTTATTGGATTGAGGATGTGGAGGCACCAGCAGGAACTCCATCTTCCTCAGAGTCTAGTTTCTGTGAGGAGGAAGATGGAGGAGAGGGCATGAGCCCCGGTGGGGGACACAGCTACCGCTTGGAGTGCAACAGCACAGCCCGTGCCTACCGCAAACACTTCCTGGGCAAGGTTAGTGTATTGATGTCAGTTTGTACCCAGCAGTGCAAGTCTTTGACATAAACTGCATCTTTCTCCCTCCCTTACCTCCTATTCTATATCCATACACCCAGGAGCACATGAACTACTATTGCACCGGCAGCAGCATAGGCAACCTCATCATGTCCCTGAAACACGAAGAGGCTGAGGGACAGGAGTTCCTGCGCATCATGCTCAGGTACACTTAGGCAAAGGCAGCAACAGTAGCTTCACTTCACATATTCTGAATTCAGGATTTAAAGTCTGATGTTAGTTTTCCTTCTTGTTCCTGTTAGTGATGGGCCAAACCAAAAATATCTGCCATAGCGTCATAATAAGAGCAAAAATGGGATGAATGAAAACTTGTCCTGGCCAGTTCATTGAGATTCTTCTAAAACGAATGTTCTGGCAATAATCGATTCAGCCACATAACTGAAATGCCATTCTCATAGTGGCGATAGAGGAAAAGCGAACAACATATCTGAAAACATTTGCGATACATTTTTGTGACATTTCTCTCTGAACCAAAGTCAAGCTCCAGTTATCTATATAATTATCATCCTAAAACCCTGAAGACACACAAACACTGTTGGCATGGCCAACACACTAATACAAACACACTAATAACCCAGGTCTCCATTCAGTTTTATTGCAGCTCTGTGCACTCCATGTTTGGCAAATTTCATATGATTTTGTTGCTCTGTGGTGAATAATGTTTTCTGCTATTATCACAGTTGGTGACATTTTGATTAACGGGCGAGCAAAACAAATAGCACAATGCTTTGCTGTTACGTAGCCATTGTGGGTGTTGCGCAGAGAACTGCGGCCAGGTGATTGCTAATCTTCTCGATGACAGATGACTGTGATAATGCTAGTGTTATGAGCAGCACTGCTACATTTAGAGTCAATGAACCCAGCAATTTTTTTTTCTTCAATTAGATTGGTTAAAATGATTAGTTCAGATTTCCTCATATTCTTCCTTAAATTTCACCGGGACAGCGAACTACATATGCACTAAGTGTTCACTAGAAATCTCTTTGTTGGAACAAATTCTTGAACTCTCCTATAAGTCAAACTCATTTTACATTGTGGGCCACATTCAGCCCATTTTGATCTTGAGTGGGCCGAGCCAGTGAAATTTCCCTTTCTGTCAGTGTAAAAACTTTAACTGCCCATTTAATCCCTTTGGGGGTCTATAGGATACAGTGAAAAAACTTTCTGTTAATTGTTGTGTGAATGCTTTAGCATTCACACAATTGATTTCCAATTTTATTCTTTATTTTTATTGTTTATCTATCACAAAATTACTTTAGTGTCCTTTGAAATGCCATAGATGAGTTCTTAATCAGTAGGAAAACTTATGAAAACACAGTTAAAAGTCCAAAATGTATGCCTTCCTTTACATTTTCCAAAGCCGTCCAATGGGCCGGATCAGAGTCTTTGCCAGCCCGATTTTGGTCCCCGGACCTTATGTTTGATATCCCTGCTGTAAATGAATGCCCAATTTGTATTCTTCTTGCAGGTCGAGGACCAAAACAGTTCACGATAGAATCTCTTTAGCAGGGATCAACCAGCTGCCCAGCGTACCACAGATTGCCAAGGTAAGATTGAGCTCACAAGTACACAAGGTTTAAAGGCAGACAGTCTCCATGCACATATAGCAACATCAAAACATAATGGCATATATGCAGGGAAGTATGGTGAAAACCTGAGCGTGAGGGTGAAGGAAAGAGTTTAGTAATCACATGTATTCATTATTTCAGAATAGCACTTGAAGATATTTTTTTTATTAACCTTTCTCGTGAGTAATAACAAGACAAAAACCGCATTAGGTTAAAGAAGTCAAGGTAACAGGAAAAAATATGGAATTGTTCCCTTCCTGTTATATTTCTTTTTGTACTCTGACATGTGACTGATTATTATCATCTCAAAGATACTTTCTGGTATATTGGATTAGTGCTCCCTTACAGTGATTCTTCTCTCTCTTTTTTCCATCTTTTAGGTCTTTTGTGATGATGCCACAGGGCTGAAGTTCAACCCGGTCCTGTACCCACGGGTGAGTTCGACCTCAGTTCCTGCACTGCAACCATCATCACACCCAGTGTGCCCTGAACTCTTCCATCCCCGTCAAGGCAAATATTCATTCAAGCTGAAATGAGGTAGCTTTTCCAGTCCTTGCGTTTCCAGAGACACAAAGGGGGGCAGTATAGCTGAAAGTACATTTAACTATATCTGCCACAACTTTATAGTAACGTTCATGAATTTTGCATATCTACAAATGGATTTTCTTTAAAGCCCGGGGCTTTTGTAGACATTTTTAGCTTTAATTATTTTTTGCCAGCATCACCTGCCTGTCCCTACACATTGGACTTCATTAACTTTTCAACGTCCAAAAATTTTTTCCAGAAAAACACCTCCTTCTTGTCACATTTTACCCGCTACCTCCTGCCTCTCTAACATCTGCCCTGCGCAGTAAGCATATTAGTCAAGAAACGATTGATGATCCCGCAACTCTCTAAAATGAATTTGATGGATCTATTCCCTCCTCCTCTTCCTCCTGTGAGCCTGATGGAGCAGTGTGATGGAGCATGCTTTCAGCCTGTGCCTCAGGGAAGGAAAAAAACCATCTGTGTCTCCGTATGCAAGAGACAGCAACAGGATCACTGCCCTCGCTGGGGGCCGTTATACAGTTTGTTGCATGACAGCCTTACATAATAAGGACCCAATAAAACCTGCCCCGGAGACGTGTTATAGAGGAGGAAAACACTTCTCTTTTTTAAGAGAAGACAACTTATAATCATAAGAAGAAAGTACAAATTTTCCTTTATTTTGTTTACATACAGGGATCCCAGTTAATAGTGGCTTATGATGAACATGAGGTGAACAACACGTTCAAATTCGGAGTCATCTACCAGAAGTTTGGACAGGTGAGCTATTTTAATTATCTTCTCGTTACTTCACATTTACACTTTTGTCTCATCTATCGTTCTCGTCTCTGTCCTTCGCTTTGTGTGCATGTGTGTGTTTTCCTCCTCAGACGTCAGAAGAGGAGCTATTTGGAAACAACGAGGAGACGCCAGCTTTCAAGGAGTTTCTCAGTATCTTAGGAGACACCGTTGAACTTCAAGATTTTAAAGGGTGAGGGTAGTAAAATGCAATTCGGTGGCAATAAAACAACTAGAGTGATGTGAGAGAAAGTGGCAGGAAAAAAGGATTCAGTCAAATTTAAGTGCAGAGGAAGAAAAAATAGAGCTCATGAGTGTAAAAAGAAGGAAGCATGAGCTTATTACAGTGAAGAACATAGCAAACTTTAATTACTGTAACCTTGGAGCAATTTGTCCTGCTGTTTCGGACTCAGCATGCAACATGGGTAAACTGCTTAGTGAAACACATTTGTGCAAAGAAAGTGCCACATGGACAGGTAATCAGAGCTTTGTTTATTGTAAGGTGGGGTGGGGGGGGCTGCAAGCTTTCTCCTATAGGGTTACACTTGTTGCTTTTACATAAGGAAACTTTAAATTGTAGCTGACACATCACATTTGAATGACACTGGAGCCAGTTTGGCATAAAATGTGATGACGGGATGTGTAAAATGCATGAAACAGAACCTCGTAAGTGAAGGCTGGAGGCTGCATAGAGAACATGAGAGCTCTGATCCTGTGACAGGTTTCGTGGTGGGCTGGACGTGTCCCATGGACAGACGGGGTCTGAATCTGTCTACACCGTCTTCAGACAGAGGGAGATTATGTTCCACGTGTCAACTAAGCTTCCCTTCACTGAGGGCGATGTTCAGCAGGTACCACGGCTTAATTCTGCCTTTATTATTGTTACACTGAATGCATGTATGGATTTAGCTGCCAAATGGGGCGGCTTGAGCACAGAAATATCAATATTAAATTGCTTTTATTCAAAGGCGCTAAATTCAGATTTGATCCCCAGTTTGAAAAATGGTTGAGTTAAATGCACTCGATCATCTCACAGCTATAAAAGAGGGCTTTAAAGGGAGCACATTCTTGCTTTTACGCCTGTGGTGAGGCGTGTGATCAGTCCTCAGTATCTGATATTACCGTGTTGGTGTTGTTTCTGGGTCATCATATAATTAATATTGATCCAGGTTTAATATTGCAAGTGATCAATCACGTAGTTATGATGACTTAGTTCTGCGACATGGAAAAAAACCTGCGGATGTCCACTCAGGAAAATATCCAAAAAAGGGAGCGTTCAGAGTGATCGTTGGGTTGGGGGTTAGGATGTGATCGTGGTTAGGGTTACAGGGCTATCGTTAGGGTTTGGTGTGTGGTGTGATGGTGATTCAACATTGCAAAACTATGACATCACAAAAGTGTGATTAGTCAGTGCAGGGTTGAACCGGGACCAACTTTAGTTTTGGTGAACCAGCAACAACAACGACGCAGGGATATCGGATCATCTGGTGCTGATGTGAAATATGTCCTAGTCTAAAGTTTTTACTTTACAGGAAGTAGAAGGGAAAAAAATATGAGTGGCCAAAGATGTACAGTGACCTTAAGTGTTCTTCAGACTCTGACATCAGCATCCACACTAAATTACAGTGGATGATTTGGGTACACACATAACTGCATGTGTTCTAAGACACATGTCAAATCTTGTTTGGGACTTGTGGATTATGTGTGAAAAAAGCGGACGCACAACCAAAATCTATACACAGTGTGAAACCACTGATCTCTGGCCTTTCTATCATACAAATGTATTATTTTAATGAACTCTAAACAATAAAATCTCCCCACAGTTTCAAAGGAGAATTATCATGAGGACTTTATGGACTTGCTATCAGTGTAGCACGCTGCTCTTATTCTAATCCAGCACTTAGATAAGCCTGATGGGCCCTGCACTGGCAGTTATTAAATCTTGTGTTAAGATCTTTTCTTTTTAAACCTTCATTGTAGTCTTAAAGTGCTCGGTGACAATGAGCATTGCCGTCCTAATAAAAAACGAAATTTCTCTTATATAAGCTACCGCTGAGGGTTTGATGTGAAGTCTCTAAAATCCTCCCGAGAACCATATGAACCCTTCTTGCATTCAGGGGCTCGTGTAGCATAGAACTAGAAGCCATATCCCGAGCTCTTATTTTGAAAGCGTTGAAAAACAAACACGTAGCAAAAACCGGTGACCCGAGGTAATTATTTCCTCCTCAGCTCCAAAGAAAAAGGCACATAGGAAACGACATTGTGGCCGCAGTCTTCCAAGAAGAGCCCACACCGTTTGTTCCGGACATGATCGCCTCCAACTTCCTGCACGCCTACGTCCTGGTGCAGGTTGAGAACCCCTGCACAGAGCACACGACATACAAGGTACAAACCAGAAAATACTTCTTCTCCTTCTGCGTGTGCTGTAGTGAGCCGGTGGCCACAGTAACATGTGGCTGTTACTTCCTTTATGCTGACAGGTGTCTGTTACAGCGAGGGAAGATGTACCTTCGTTTGGACCTCCTCTCCCAAACCCAGCCATCTTCAAGAAGGTGAGGGGCAGATGTGATCTCCGTATAAAAAGAAGCCCCACCAAGGCAGCTCGCTTTCTGGGCAGTATTTACCTTTAAGGGAATCGTGTTATATTTTCTATATATTTGTTTTGTTTTCTTTGTTTTTAAGAAGTTTGTAGTGCAGTAAAAATCAGATAAGGGTTGCATTATGTTGGAGTAGGTAATGGATAATGGTAAATAACTTGACATAATGAATTAGAGCTTATTATATTATATATAATATATGAATTAATATTATAATATTATACTACAGTATATTTCTAACTAGGCATTTGTTTTTTAACTTGAGAGAAAGGCAAATGGGAGGTCAGAGGTCAAATGTGACATGATATTTGGACGCAAACTATATTATATAAAAAAATTATATTTAGAATTGCCCATATACCAGCACCATTTACCAAATGTTGCTAATACAAACAAAGGATGTATTTTACAAATGTAACCACAGTTAAAAATAAAAGTCGTTTTATGAAAGTTTGACCTTATTTGACCTTAAAGAAGAGGTCAAATCTTTATACGGTACTTTCTATATGTTGACAGGACACACCACACTTTTAAAAATTATAGTTTCTAAGTTTTAAGGCTTTTTGTCAATTTTTGATCAATAAATCGTTAAGTTGACCTTGAAGACCTTGGTGGATGACATCCAAATAGTTTAAGGGATTGACCCGACTCTACGCCAAACTAGAGAGAAACTACAAAGTTTCTATCAGAATTTCTTGAAAACTTTTCGGGCTGCCATGTTTACAGACAGAATGACACGCACGGACGCAAACATTACCAAAAACACACCAGTCAGACTCAAATCACGTATCCGATTACTTTCAATTTGACTGAGAGAGAAAAAAAAAGACATTTTTTGACCCTGACTCCAATGACTTGTGCTGACAAAAGGCTAAAGTTCACCAAAATGAACTGATATCCTCCGTTGGCAGCCAGTCATTCAATATGAAGAAGAAGAGTGGTGCTTTTGTCAGGAAATGATACGCTGACCTGCAGCATGGATTGCCTTTCAGTAAAAGTCATCTGCAGCATGTGAAAATACACGTTTTAGATTTTCAGCAGAGAGTTGGTTAGAAGATTGATGTCAATCTTAAAGTAGGTAAGAAGCTGTACGTAGCTTAGTGCAAAAGACTTCCTGTTCATGGAGAAAATATCCAATAGTAATATAATAAGAAAATACAATCACCGGTATTCAGTATCTCTATAAATGTATTGTTTAGTGAAGGATGAAAGATTTACTTTGGGATTCTGTCACAAAAGCAAAATTCCAATGCAGAAAAAAAGAGAGAAACTGGTTTCAGCATTCAGCCGATAATAAAGCTGCTCACTGGAGAATATGAGGATGAAAAAGGGGAATTTGAGGCAGATGAGATTTTTTAAATCATTTACGCTCATGATCACCACAGCACAATGAGCTCCAGCACTGTTAAGGTCACCTTTTCCTTTCCTCACTGTCACTCTCACCACTCGTTGTTGCTCATCAACTTCCCTCCCCTCCTCTGTCGCTCTCTAGGGTCCAGAGTTTCGAGACTTCCTGCTGACAAAGCTGATCAATGCTGAAAACGCCTGCTACAAATCGGACAAATTCGCCAAACTAGAGGTGAACACGCGCGCACAGCTACACCAAAACACCGCAGCATGCCTTCAGTCTGCCGTGCCGATTCATCCCTAATCACTTTCCCGATGCGTTCCTGTTTGTGTGCATGTGTGTGAACCAATTTCAGGGGCGAACACGAGCCGCGCTGCTGGACAATCTCCACGACGAGCTGCACAGACAGAGTCAGAGCACGCTTGGTCTGGGCCAGGTCGGAGAGGAGGACAAGCTTGAGAATGGGGGACACGGAGGCCTGCTTGAGTCCTTCAAGGTGAACATGAGCCTAGACAAAAAGTACATCGTTCAATCCTGTCTCAGCTCTGTGACATTTATTTAATCACCGTCATTACAGCACAAGAGTGCCAGGTTGGCTGGCTGTAGGTCAGCGAAATGTCACAGGTCTGCAAGATGACTTGAGGCGCTAAACCATTGCTATCACAGCCGCTCCTGGATTTCTCTGTGCTCGAGGATTTTGACCTTATACTCACAGTGTGTGTGCATGTGTGTGTATTCAATGTGAACATGCAAAACGCTGCAGCACTAAATCTGTATGCGACTGTGACTTTCTCTTTACGTATTTCTCCTCTGCTTCCTCTCTCTAGCCACCTAAATCTCTTTAATCAATCACACCGCCCTTGCACGTGCTCACTAAAAGCTGGGGTGTCTTAAAGGACCATCTCACATGTGTGTCTCTGTTTGTCGCCATGAAAATGTGTAACGAATATAATCATTTGATTCTATTGCTCTTCGCAGGCATTGTGGACAGCGGCTTTGCAGTTTCTGCAGTGGGTCCCAGGGGGCGCTCTTATCATTGCTGTCATGGCGGTTGCTGTGTATTACCTTTCTGTGTCACTGTAAATGCACGTGGGGGAATTATATGATGATAAATAAAGACGATCTCATATGATGTTGTTTGTGTGTGTGAATTTGAGCTGGTCATATCTGAGGCAGAAAGCAAAGGTGGGAAAAGTATCAGCCTTTGATTTGAATGTTACTGACTGGAAGTTATTATAAACTCCTTTTATAAACTCCTTTTATATCAATGAACCAACGATATAAAGAATGAGTATAACACAGTTACAATACTCTTTCTTCCCTAACTCACCTTTCTTCTTGGACGACTGCGCCCTCTTGTGGTCGTTTCCATGTTTCTTTACTTGCTTCTACTCCTTAACCACCTCCTCTCCCTCATCATGAACTCATTCTCTCTTTTCTCCTCGTTCTCCAGAGAGCCATGCGGGTCAGGAGCCACTCCATGGAGACTATGGTGGGGTCTCACCGTCACAGGAGCCCCGGGGTAGGAGGAGGTGTCCCAGCCAGCCTCAGTGGTGGAGGTCTGCCGCAGAGCACCAGCGAATGCACAAAGAGCACCTTCACTGTGAGTTCACTTCAGCAAGATGTGACCTGAGCAAAAAGCTTTGGTTCTTGTTCATTTAGTCATCCATATTTAATGTTGTAGGATTTGCAGGGAACATTTTCAAAGTGCTGCAATACTAAGAGAAGCCAAATTCTTTATTCTGTGATCCGCAGCCTCCAGTACTCTCAGCCAAGTCTCCCCTGAAGAGCCCCGTAAAACGGCGCTCGGGTCTCTTCCCCCGCCTCCACTCCAGCACAGAAAGCTCTTCAGACAAACACACGCGCGGGTAAATTAAATGTCCCTGCATTCAGGAGTTATTACTGGGATCGTGTTTCACCACAGTCTTTTTAAACTGCTACCTTTTGACTTACGGATTTGTCTTTTGTGTGCAGCGACCAAAAGTTTGCAGAGAGCTGCCCGCTGTCCCAGGATGTGAAATCAGAGACGTCATCCAATCCGAGCTCACCTGAGATCTGTCCCAACAAAGAAAGGTGAGACGCAAGTTTTTATCTAAAGAACACTTTAACAATGCTTCTCGATGTTTGCTTTTTCACGTCAGTACAAATTTTACTCACTGTTGCTCTCTGTGTTCTCCTCAACAGGCCGTTTGTTAAGCTGAAGGAGTGCGGCGGCGGCAGGCAGAACATTTCTCGTTCTTCTTCCAGCACCAGTAGCTTCAGCAGCACCACAGGAGAAACAGAAGCTCTGGAAGAACTGGAGACGGTGAGCCTAAACTTTCATTCATTTCATTTGAAAAGAAAGAAGGAGTGGGTGGCACGGTGGTTAGCACTGTTGCCTCACAGCAAGAAGGTCCTGAGTTCAATTCCACCATCAGGCCGGGGTCTTTCTGTGTGGAGTTTGCATGTTCTCCCTGGGTCCTCCAGCTTCCTCCCA
>VOQK01034877.1:0-12757 GCA_015052645.1 Benitochromis conjunctus
TAAACGCCCGGGCTACAATTGGAAGATATACGGTAAATAATAATAAAGGCCAATCAAATGGATCAATACGGCAAAGCCATGATGGTCCATTTGGTAAAATAAATCCGTTGAGCATCTGTCTTGGCCTTCAGATAATAATTCTGATCGCTAATGATCCAAAACGGGACAGGCAAAAAAACAAACAAACAAACAAACAAAAAAAAACATCCCTAGAAATTCATTTCAGCGTTCGTGCATTAATGAAGGCTCCACTTTTATTTTTTGAACAAGAGCAGCAATGCATGTTGTTGGAGTCACAGTTGGTAACATTGCAGCCGGGCCTAAGGATGTAAGTAATTACAGTGTGTGGTTTTATGATACTTTAAAGACTTTTGACACCGTGATTAAAGTTGCTCCTTTATAGCCGTTTGTAAAAAACATTTTATTTTAACATTTATTTTTCAGATATTTTTATAATACAGTATATCCAAAAAAAAGGGACCTTTATACTTTAAATCTCAGTTTTATGTCATGTGTCTGTTACCTCTGTGAGGAAGGTATGGATGCTGACTGCCTCCTGCAGTAGTTTCACTTTTTTCTCAGCCTCTACCATCAGCTTCTCATGCCGACTCTTTAAGTCCTCCAGACGTTCCCGGATATCGTGAGATGCAAAGTGTCGACCCCTGACCTGAGAGGGTCAAGAAAACATAAGGTTCCCAGATCATTTCTTAAACATTCCAGCTATACCAATGCCAAAATCAAAGAGATCCTCACCAGACTACGCCCCGCCTCCTGAACTGCTTGGACCAATGGCATGCGTCCAGAGATCTCCTGCATCAAGGTCTTTAAAAAATAATTTGCAAATTATTTATTTCAATAAATA
Organism: Benitochromis conjunctus; assembly: GCA_015052645.1. NCBI lineage: Eukaryota > Metazoa > Chordata > Actinopteri > Cichliformes > Cichlidae > Benitochromis > Benitochromis conjunctus. The sequence goes on from VOQK01034877.1 coordinate 863, forward strand.
CATCAAAAGTAACCCAAAACCTGGAAAAATTAGAACCATGTAGATGTTATTTAATAACCTATGACCAGACCACTAAACAATTAATCAAAGATGTCCTTAACAATAAAAACAATTGCATTTTGGAGCTACAATTAAAGTCCAGGAGGTTATAAATGTCCTATTAAAATATTGATGTCTGTAATAATGTGCATAGAAAAGCCTGAATATTAATTAATTTAGATGTGATGTTTTCTTCCTTCCTCACTGTCAGTAAGCTCTGCCAGTGGTCACCTGGTGCTTCTGGAGCAGCTGCTGGCTACTGCTGAGGGAGCTGCCCAAGTCTTTGACAGTGATGGAGGGCAGTCTGTCATTCAGCCAGGCCATTTCCTCCTCCACATTTCTGTAGAATTGGAACAGGACTTGCCAGGCCTCCAAGTTCTCCTTACGTCTCTGCAGGGGCTCCGCCAGACTGTTGTATCTGTCAGAGTACAGACCAACACCGGTGAAGTACAGCTCAAACATTTTTTTTCTCAGTTAGTGATATTTTCATTTGTATAATAGTTTTTATACCCCTCTTCCAAGGGTATAAAGAGACATGAAGGAGTTGGCTACATTATGTATACAACCTGATTTCTTCATAGCACACACAATCTACTGTTTACAGACCTGTTGATGGTGTGTGCCACTCTGGTCTGAATCTCCTCAGCCAGGAAGTTACCCTGAGAGTGGAAGCTCTTTGCTGTGTCCACCAGACCCTGATATATAAAATGCATACATTTACATATACTTCATATATGCAGTGGATTTACAGAGCAAGCCAACATTTGTCACACTTTTGTGAATCTATAGTGCTCTTTTTCCTTCAGTCTACACCTCTAGACACTGCTGAGGCCATGCTTCTCAACAATATAGCATGATGGTGGCAGGCAATTCTATTGTGGCATGCCAGATAAGTTTGGAAACCACAAAAGTATAAGTACGTACAAAATGTAAGCAGTTTTTTCCCCTTTAAACTTTAAACTGAGTTAAACATATAGTCATTAATATGAATAAAGTGTCTCCACTAACATTCAGCTGATGTTAATAATATGTTGTTTTTTATAAATTTCACAATAATGTTCGTTGTGAAGTAGGATGGGCTATTGTCATGAGTGTGCTGTGTGGCAGGACCCGAAGGGGATGAACTAAAAGACACGCAGCAATGTGGGACGACAAGACAACAGGCAGAGGACAACAGGGGACTAAATACACAGAGGATAAGAAAGGGATGGGAAACAGGAGGGAAACACTGCTGGAACTAAACTGACATAACAAAACAGGGAGGAAGCAAAACTGAATACACTAAACACAGGACACGGGACTATCAAAATAAAACAGGAAACCCACAGACAGAAACTCAAGACACGTGAGCCTGACACAGCAACTGAGGAGACAGGAATGAACACAGAGACAAGACTGACTAACCACAGGAGAAGATTAGACTCAGAGGGAGGGAGAACTATGATCACTAAAAACCTTTTTGTCTGTTTTTTGTTTTAAATGCCTTGGTATTTCTTTGTGAAGCACTGTGTGATCTTTGTCTTGAAAGGTGCTATATAAATAAAATGTTACTTACTTACCAAGAAACTAAACAGAAACTAAACAATTTAATGAGAACTCAAAATTACAAGAAAACCAAACATGAACCACTCAGAGAATCTAGCCAAACTTAGAATATCATTTGAACCCGATTCACACAATCCAAAACATAAACCCAGGGGCAGAGACCCAGGACCATGACAGCTATAATATCATTATAGAAGTAATCTAGTGTGCAGCTTAGATATAATAGGATAATTAAGAATGGGGAAAAAATCAAAACTAAAAACTCTTGTGGATCTGAACAATATGTTAAATCATGTACATGTTTTTTAAGCTGTTTTTTCAAGTTGTTTTTTTATTTTTCTAAAAAACTTGACACAGAAAACAGTACTGTAAATCATATGGGATGCAAAGATTATAAGTCTGTGGAAGATGGGCATTTTATAACAAATGCTTTTAAATCTAATCAATTAAAAACTCTTATGGATAATTTGCTATCAGTTCTTGCATGATTGTAAAATCAAAATTATGAGGATTTAAAACAACAAAACAGTATGTCCACCCTTGCCCTTGCACCTGGATACGGTCCCGGTGTCCATCCATCTCCCCTTCCACTCCCTGCAGTTCCTTCAGCAGTCTGTTCACAGAGGGTAGGTCACTGCCTAAGTCCTCATTGGCCAACTCCCTCTCCACTGATGCCACGCACTGCTCCATGTCATCCAATGAACGCTGGAACTGCAACGCCTAATCACACAAAGGTAACACAGGGCATTCTGAGAACTTTATGTACCTCCCTACCATTCGGGGACAATGAGCAAGTCCCCATGAAAGAAATCTTAAATGTTTTCTATGAATATTTAGTTCAGGATTAAAGATAAGTAGGTTTAAGTTGAGATTAAGTTATGGTTTTAAGGGCAACATTAAACATGACTGTGCAAGTACCTGGTAGGCCTCCTGGAGTCTAGTTTTCTTCTCCTTGCAGTTGTGGATCAGAGTATCCCAGCTGTCAGTCAGCTCTCTGAGTCGAGGTCGAACCTTTTCTTCAGCAGACAGAGACTCAAACAGCAGTTTCTCTACTTCCTGGAAAGCACCCGATAGGCAACATTTTATAGTCCCAACGGTGTAAACAAACAATGACATCTGAAATGTTAGCAAAATCTAAGAGAAGATATAAATAGGAAAAAAAAGTCTGATTTTTGACACTTCTCAGGATGAAACTGTCCTGACCAAGACATCTTGCAGCTAGAGCTGTAATCAGGGAAATACAAAAATACCTTAGTGAGGGTGTCCACTCTATAGCGGTTGCCGAGGATCTCTGCTTCAAAGCTCTGATGTTTTAACAGCTTTGCCTGAAGGTTGGTTGGTTCCCTCCAATTTTCATCCAATGCTATGGCATTACGCTCATTCAGCCACGAACATACCTAGAAAACACACATTTACTACAGACCCCTGAAGGACAATACAGATTAGGCTTCAGCAGAGTTCAGAAAGTTACCTGGTAGCTGCTGGACAAGAACTGCTGCAGCTGGAGTGATTGATCCAGAGCTTTGCAACGAGATCTGCTCTGCTGCCACAACTGACTCCGCCTGCACAAACACAGCAGGTGATCAGATAGGCAAAACATTATTTCCAGTTATTTGCTTTGATTGGAAAGTGTGTTGATGAGATGTCGATGACTACCTGGTGGTCAGTGCTTTGCTCTTTGCTCTGATGTTGTCAGCATCATAGTGCTTTAGTTGGATCATCTCCTGGGCCAGCTTCTCCACTTGGTCCAGCTGGTCTCCCTGAGCCTCCAGGGCTTCCTCAAACTGAATCTGCTTCCTCTGCAGCATTTCCACCTCTGTCACTGAGCTCTGCAAACAGGATAGATTGCTTTCACACCATAAAAGTACTTTCCTATATATATGTATGATTCTGAAGCAAATAATCTGTACCCCGAGGTCCTGATTGGACAGGAAGGCTTCACTGTTGTTGAGCCAGCTCTCACATTGTTCTACAGAGGTAAGGAAGATCTGCAGGATACAGAGAAGAGCTCAGCATAAGCTAATCTGACTGCTAAAGCTGTGTCTCATAGCTGTCTTATGCCTAACTACAAGAAGGCACAAAATCCACCTTGATAAGGTAGCTGAAACTTTTCAGTTATGTAAGGTAGCTCTATCATATTTGTCTATTATATTAAGAATTTTTCAGTGTAATGCTGAGAGGACCAGGTTAACTTACATGAAGTATATTTATTTTAATTAAATCTGATCTTTATTCAGCAAATTAATTTTGCAAATATACCTTTTTTCCTAAACACCATGAATGAGACTATATTAATTAACATTATTACGATAAAAAAGTCATATTAAATTATTTTGGGGGCCATTGCTGTGTCACCTGCAGTGTACGGGCCTGCTCCAAGGTTATGTTACGGTTCAACCAGGCTCGGTCTAGTCCAGCTTTAGCTTCCTCTAGCTGGTTCAGAGCCTTTTGGATCTCTGAGTTAGAACTGTGACCAGACCGGATGAGACCCAGACCGAAGTCCCTGACAGAGTCGATGCGTTCAGCACGAGCGTCAATCTCCGTCTAGAAACAGCAAAGTTAAAAATTTGCATTTACTTTATTAAGGTAGTAAAGTGTAAGTGAGGCATGGTGCTCACCCTCCAGTCCTGATGCTCCACAATGAGCCGGTCAGCCTCTGTTCTGGTCTTGGGAAGTCCCTTTTCTGCCATCTCACTGCTCTGTTTGAGACTCCACTCCAGCAGGAGGCGCTGGTTAGCCTTGAAAATCTGCAACTGGTGAGCCGCCTGCAGCTTTTCCTTTCTGAAAAACCCCCCAACATTTCTTCTTGAGTTTTTCCTGAGTGAGTTCTTCTGCTCACTATCAGTTTTTTTTTTTTAAATTACCAATGTAATTTCAAAAAGTGTAGTACACATTGCATGCTTGGTGAGAGAAAGGTGACACTGTGGCGGCCCACTAGAGGGCTCCACTCACACCCAAGTTGAGAGGAAGGGTTTTGTCGAGTTGTGTGGCGCAATGTGTTCATTTGATGTGTTGTAACACAACACACCAACTGAACGCAACACGAGTCATGGCCAAGTTTTATCCTCTTTTGACAAGGCTGGCTGGATTGGAAACAGTGCTTTGTGAGATTTTGGACCACTACTAAATTTGAGAATGGCCTTTTACAGCCAAACTGAAAAAAGGCTTTAGCAGGTGTGTGGGCTTGTAAAAGGTTTGACAGATATCTTGATGGCCTAGCTCAGTTTAGGCTTGTGACAGACCAAGCTTCAGCTGGTCCAGTACCTCTCATTACATACCACAGCTAGAACAGTGTGCAACTACAGTGCCAACACGTTCCCATGAGGCTCATGAGAATCCAGTATAGGAGTATGCTAAAGGGAAAACGCTTATCATTGGAGACAACCTGTCACGCAGCCCTCTTGCTAACACTCACACAGAGTGATGTGACATGCTGTGTGGCTAGTGTCATAGAGGGAATTCCTGCACCCACCAGCAAAACGGATGAAACGATAAGCAACAGCTGCCGACACAGAGCTGCACTGAAAAAAGAGCACAGGTAAAGACCATGCTCTACCTGTGTGCTATGAACTGACAAGTCAACAAAAAAGAACCTCTCATATCTAAACTAACTAAACTCAATATCCAATCTGCTCTCAGAACAACCCTTGAAAAAAGTTGCTATGGATCAATGTGAGCACAAGCTCCAACACTACCTGATAATCACAGATTACTACTCCAGGTTTTTGAAAATACCACACTTTCCTTCCCTCAGCAACAATCACAGATTATTCAAAAGCTGAAAACAGCCTTCGCCAGGTTCGGTGGCCTACATAAAGTGGTGAGTGACAATCCTGTGAGGAATTCAAGGAATTTGCCAAACTGATTGATTTTAGACAAGCCATAAAAATGGCAAAGAAAACATTGTCAAACTTCATTGATGCCTCCATAGTTATTTCACCATTAATTTCTAGAAGGTCTGGCTGTTGAAAACTTTCAGAAATTAAAATAATTAAAGAGAAAAAAATCACAGTTGCTTCTTCTAACAGTAAATTAAAGTTACCTGTGTTCGAGTTCCTTGTCCAAAGTTTTCAGAGTCTTCTGAACTTCTTTCTGTTTGTTCTTCAGCTTGTGGCTCATCACAGACTGAGGGCTCAGATGACCCAACAATTCTTCTTCCAGGGACTGATGAGATGGAAGTAAGACAGCAATTTTGGACATAGAAGTGGTAATTTGGCAAATGAGCTAGACTTGTAAAACTGCAAGTTTTTTGATGAAAGTGTGTTTTAAAATGATCAGATTTTTGTTTCCTTCAGTCAACGTTTGCTCAATTTTTGTCTTGTTTAATCTATTTAACATCTACTTGAGGCAACAACTGTGACCATCTTTATGAAGCGGTACCAAGCTTACATGTGTTTCCCAGTTACAATTTCTAAAATCAAGAATGAACTTGTCAGTTGCAGCCTTGGGTGCCTCACCTTTGCTCTATCTTGGATAACCCCAGCCTCTCTCTCTATTTCCTCCTGGCGTCTGATCAAGTTTTCTACACTGTCCACATCGCAGCCACAATCCTGATCCTGCAGCAGCAGCATCTAAAGAGAGCAAGGAGGAACCTCTTCAAAATGCAAACCCAGTTCCAAAAAAGTTGCGATGCTGTGTCAAATGTGTATAAAAACAGAATGCAATGACTGGCAAATTTCATTACCCCATATTTTATTCACAATAAAAAATAGAAAAGATGTTAAGATTTTGACTGGGAGTGACCGGGATGGACAGAATTAAAAATGAGTACATCAGCTCAGGTCCAGCATTTCAACACATCGATAGCAGATGTCAGTCGAGAACAGTTAGAACATTGCAATGTTTACCAGTGTTTGCGATGTTTACCACTGTGCAGCATCATATCTTCTTTTAACTACAGTCCATCTGGGAGTTGGGGAGACCATTTGCTGCAGTTTGAGATAAACGTTGTCCTGTTTGGTCTTGATATGAGTTTAAAGATTTGATGTTTTTATGTTCCTTTGTGAATACAGTATGGGTTTATGAGATTTGCAAATCACTGCATTCTGCCGACATTTTAAGGATTTTGTGTTTCAGAAGTGCAGCATCAAGTTAAAAAAAAAAAACAGGTGCCTGACCTTTTCATTAGCTCTGTCTCTGACCTCTTCCAGTTCTCTGATGAGACTGTGGACCACCAGAGCTTGTTCGAGCTGGTTCTTGTAATTATTCAGATTGATGTGAAATTTGCTCCACCTGAAAGAGATGAACCACTTGATGCATTATTGAGAAAAATAGCTAGATACGAGAGAAAGCCACAGAAAGTTGCGTGTTGGTTAACACTGTTGCCTCACAGCAAGAAAGTTCTGGGTTGAAATCTACTAGTCAGCTGGGGTCTTTCTGTGTGTCTGAATGTTCTCCCTATAACTACATGTGTACCCACGTAGGCACGGCTATCTCTGTGTGTTAGCCCTGTGAGTGTGACAGACGTGTGACCTGTCCAGGATGTACCCTGCCTCTTGTCTTATGACAGCTGGAATTAGCTCCAGCCACACTGTGACCCTGCTCTGGATGAGTGGGAAAAAAAACACATGAGTGGAAGTGAAAGATCTTCAGACATGTTACCTTTCATTGAGCTGCTGCCTCCTCTGTGTCACAGTCACCAGTTCCTCAGCACTCTGTCTTTTTTCTAGTTTGGCTGCCAGTTTGTTGATGGCTTTGATATGAGCGTCATCCACTGTCACTTCCTACAGATTACAGATTTGGCTGTCACTTTTCATACATATTAAAACAGTGTGCCCTGTGGTCAGTTTGAGCTATTGCTTCTATAATAATCAGTAATGTTAGTCATGTTAAGCTCTTCATATCCAGATGGAGGAGAACACTAGACAGCAAAGCAAATCACAGCATATAAAAGCAGTGTTCTTCACCTTCTCCCTGTTTGTCGTATATAGAGGCCCTGTCCGACTTCACTATTGCAATCAAAAGGTTTTCTCTCCGCTTTATTTCTGCAGTAAAGGCGTGAGGAGACTTGATATTTAATATTTATTTTTATTCAGTCGTCACACACCATGTAAAACCATAACACATGGAAGCAATTCTTATATATACCTGGCCCATGTTCTTATGATTAAAGCTACCCTACCTTCCAAATAGAGTGGAAAAGAAAATAACAACTCTGTGAATTTGTTTTCATTTCTACATCCTCCATGGCAGCAAAACATACTGAAAGGAACCTTCAGAAACTCCGGGTTTATCTGGGTCACCAAACACTGAACACTGGCTCACTGAGCTCTGTGTATTGTGTAACTATCATTGCAGCCTAGCATGGCTGTAGTTGCTCATAGCTTACCTTGGCACAACATAAGTTTACTTACCTTATCTTCACTTCCCCTGAACTCACTGAGCTTCTTCAGCAGCTGAACTCCATGTTCATAGTCCTTTCCAACATCTCCAACATTAATCATAACCTCCTAAAACACACAGATCACAGAGAACAGAGGTAAAGTAACAAACGTCCCATGTTAACAACAATGCACTTCCATTCATTTATCTGTTCTCTACCTTTTGTCTGATCCAGGCCTCCACCTCCTCCACCTTCTGGAGGTACTCCAGGAAGGCTCTGTTATCTTCCAGAGCTTTGCCACGGATGGCCACAGCCTTCTTCAGCTCTTCCCAGTGAAGCTCGAGTGTCGCTACACTCTTCTTTACCTCTTTGGACCTAAGGTGAAGACATACAAGTTCTTCCCCAGCCTAGAAGCAAAGAACAAAGCAGGCTACATGTAGATGGTTGACACAAAGGCACAAAGCTGAAGACACAATCTAAACAACACTAAATCATGTCCGTAAGTGGTAATTCTGAAAGGTAAATAGAAAATAGGTCCATATTAACATTTCGTCTTATCTTATCATCTTATCAACTCCAATCACATCAAACAGTCCTAAACCTAAAGTTACCGTAAGTGGCATTACTGCTACACGTTTTCCACTTTTTTACACTTGGAGTCAGATTTACCATTAGCTACATGGCAATATTAATTGTGTGTGTCTTTGCCTAGCAGTGTGCACACACAGAACTCTGCAACAGTCATTCTGCAAAATGTAGTTTGTTTGTTTGGGAGGGTTTTTTTTTAGCTTTTTTTGTGTTCTCATATTTGCTGTATTACATATAGAAATGTTTTTGTACATATGTGGCCATGTGTTTTTTTCCTTTCACTTTAATGAATATGCTCAGCCTTACATAGCACACTGAAAACAAAAAGGTATACACACATTTATGAAAGTGGCATAAGAGCAGCAGTTTCATTACTGCACCTCCAATCTAGGTTCATATGGTGAACTTTTTTGCAAAGTAGCGGTTCTCTGTATAAATCCTGTGCTCCATACAAGCAGAGATGTTTATCCAGAGAATGGCTGCACAAACCAGTCCCGCTATTTCTGTTCCTATCCAACTTGCCTTGCATCAGACCATCTCAAACTGACCACAATTGCTGTGTTATTTCACAGCACGTGAACAACCTGTGTTTACAAAGCAATTTTTATTGGCAGATTACTCACTCCGTCAGCAGTTAGTAATTTCTGAAATTAAATGCATCTGCTCATGAGTTTGCACATTGTTAGTAGATCACTCCCAGATCTTTTCACTCCCACTGAATCTTTGCTGTTATTGTGGTTTCATATTAATTTGCCCTACTGCTGGCCATTGAGCTGTTCTTACCAAAAGTACATTTCTGATAATCTCATGGTGGGCCAGGATTTCAGCCTCAAACACCTGATGTTTCTGCAGGAGTTTCATCTTGGTTTGCAGGTTGCTGAGGTCAGCTTTACTGTCCTCTGCCATCTTCTGCATTCGCTCAGACACCCACTCCTCTGCCTGACACACAGAAACAGAAGCAGATGGACAGTGTGATAACCAGAGAATTGAACTGGAAATCACACCCGCCTGAGCTTTTCCTTTGTCAGTTATTGTCAATCACACCTTATTTTTTTAACACTGTAAAAACCTTAAAAACATTTGGGGATTCTGTCACTTTTCTGTGAAGATCCAGCCATCAAACATTGCCCAATGTTCTGACTGGTTAGCTAGATACCTCTGCAACATCTCGGTTGAAAATGCACAAATGCCTGGAAAGTTCCAGCTCTTCCCCACGTTTGGCAGAAAGCTCTTTAATTTTCTCTCGTCTCTGGAGGAGAGCTTTAAGTCTGGTTTTGACCTGTCCACTCTTCTTCTTGCTCAGCTGTTTTCTCAGATGTTCAGCCAGCTCCTTCAGAGATGACAGCTGGAACACAGAGAGGGAAGTGAAGATTTAAAAGAGCAGGGGCACAACCAAGGTAGAAAATGGTAATTACTAGATAGTGTAGAGTATTATCTTTTACTCTACCTCAGCATGTCACTAAATAATGTTGTTTTTCCATTTTACTTTAAAGATGCTGTGCATTTTGTTTTAACTGTAGGGGAAAGGTCCAACCCACAGAAGGAGTACAGACCTTGTCCTCCTGCGAGCTGAGCAGCTTCTCAAAAGCTTCATGGCGTTTGATCAAACCTTCTGTCTCATCCACAGTATTTCCCAGAGTGCTGTTTTTCAACAGGATCTGTGGAGACATGGCAGAAGTTTTCACTATCAATAGTGTAATGATAGCAGCAAATGTATAGTTGCTTAGTATGAAGTTTGATGCTGATGTTGTTAAGACGCCCAGACTGTAGGGGGGGCCAGAGAGAGGAGTTACCTCGGGGCAGACTGTAATGGTGTTGTTGTTTACATGTGTTTAACGCCCGTTATATAAAATACCTTTTCTTCAAGTAATGGTGTCATCATTGAGAACCCGCAACATAAAGAAACAAGACATGGTGTCAGAAGATGGACTTGAAGGAAGGTGACGGACGACAATATAGCAGTACCGACGGATCAGCTCAGCAGTGAACGTTGTGTAGCTAACTCGCTGAGGGAGAAAAGAGAGACCTAGCGACGACAGCATGGACGGCTTACACCCACCACCGATTCTTCAGTTGACTGGAAATGTGGCTGAAAATTGGAGGAGATTTAAGCAACGTTTTATGTTGTACTTATCAGCAATTGGACTTGACGAGGCAAGTGATAAAAAGCAAGCGTCAGTGTTTTGGCATGTAGTGGGTGAGGAGGCATTGGAAGTATATAATAACTTCACGTTTACTGATGGTGACGAAATGAAGCTGAATAAAATAATGGAGAAATTTGAGGCTTACTGCATACCTAAGAGAAATGTGACATTTGAGAGGCACAGATTCTTCACATGTGTACAGAAGATGGGAGAAACGATTGATCAGTATGTAACAGAGCTGCAGAACAGAAGTAAAACGTGTGAATTTGGAGGACTGACAGACTCTTTGATAAAAGACAGACTTGTGTGCGGGATTCCAGACAATAGTCTGAGAGAGAGGCTACTAAGAGAGGAAAATCTTGATTTGGAAAAAGCATTAACACTGTGCAGAGCAGCTGAAACGGTGAAGGCACAAGCGAAAGAACTGCTCAGTGACAGCTGCAAAGTGGATGCTGTGAATAAGAACACACACAGAGTCGATAAGAAGAGTGCTGCTGCTGAAATGAAACAATTAAAATCGCAAGGAAACAGAGACAGAAAAGAAAAGTTGATGTGGAATGCAACATCCTCCTAAAAAATTTCCTGCATATGGCAAAAGATGCAATAACTGTAACAAAAATAACCATTATGCTAGATGCTGCAAAGCTCAGATCCTGAAACAAAGTACTGTCCACACTGTGGATGAAGAAGATGGTAAATGGTCTGATTCGCTTTTCTACTCTCCCGGAGTACTCAAAGGGCTCTATACAACAACCTTATTCACCCACTCATACAAGCACTATTTTCTAAACTTTTTAGTGTTAACTAACACATTCATACACATTCATACTCCGATGGATGCATCGGAGAGCAACTTGGGGTTAATATCTTGCCCAAGGATATTTGGCATGCAGACTAGACCTGCTCTACCACCTGAGCTACAGCCACCCCACAAGACACAGAGGAACTATAGCTGCAGTGACAGACAATAAGACAGGAGAGAAGGACTGGATAATGACACTCAAAGTGAATGACATACTCATGAAAGTCAAGCTGGATACTGGAGCTCAAGTGAATGTCATATCAGAAGCAGAGTTCAAGAAAATCAGACGCAGACCAGTGAAAACAACAAAAGCAAGTACAAAAGCTGAACATGACATGAGACTGAGGAATGTTTTTGAAGCAACCAGAAAAGCCAATCTGAAGCTGAACAAAGTGAAATGCCAGCTCGGAGTGAAGGAACTGACATTTGTTGGAGACATCCTGAGCAGTGAAGGT
>VOQK01034880.1:0-15427 GCA_015052645.1 Benitochromis conjunctus
GCCACAATGTGCCACCCACCTGAACATTGTAGCAATCCAGCATGACCCCCCCACCTGCCCCTCACTGCCACCTCTGCTGCAGTGCAAACGCTGCTAAGAAACAGCTCGAGGAACCCGGCCTCTGAAATCCAACCTGACGTAGCGCTCAGAGGATGTGCTACAAGAACAAGAAGACTGAACCAAAGAATCTCCGACTTACATCAAAGTGCTACACACCACGGGGTCTCCCGAGGACCTTTGTACATGTCCAAGCGAAGGGGGGGACTGACAAATGCAGGCAGATGGCTTGTCATTGCATGTAGGCGTGCATGTTTTTCCTCGCTCATTTTATCCCATCCAGTTATTTGGAACTAGTAGTTCTTTTAGAACTGCAAGTAAAAGGTTACATTGCACACACACACGCCGCACACGCGCACACACACGCACACACACGTGTGCACACGCACACACAAGCTGGCATAAATAGACGACAAACTCGCCGTGTACTCTGTGAAAATTCACTGCTGTATGCTCCCTGGCAGGCTGGACAGCATCATGTTCAGTGTTAACACAAACAGACAGAAGCACTCAAACACACACTGATCTAATATGTGCGATCAGAGTCTTTATTAGTCATCTCCCATTGATCAGCTGCCTGCTGCATTTGCTCTTCAACAGCAACTTAACTTAGGTTTCCCATTCGTCTCCGTCTCTCTGTTTCTTGGTTATAAAAGTATTTAAGCTTCACATCTATCAACCAAGCCAGTACGTATCCCTCTTTCACTCCCATTGCTTCACTTTGACTAAATCTGCCTCATCTGTACACCCTTGGCATTTTTGGAATATAATCTGCTTACATACACAGTAAAGCGACAACAGCAGAATGTAAGGCAATACAAGTATTGGTGAGCATGGCTGCTCCATGTGAAATGTCTATGTGAAAAGAAAAAAAACCAAAGAAACTGTGATCCGGTCCAGCCAGATTCAGTCCTGTTTACAGCTGGTCTGTGACCAGGATGAGAATCAGAGCATCTCTTTCTAAGGCCAGTGTACTCTTACAGAAACTGTGGATTGCCTTCTGTAGGCTTGGATGAGTCGCTGCCCCAAATAACCAACTTAAAATGTGCTCTTTCAGTGTTGATCAGTGAAAGCAAGGTAAGTCAGGGGATTGCTGTTATTTTTTACCACTGGTGGGATTATTATTGTCGATTTTTTAAATATCTAACTTAGTATGAAAGACCATTTCTTCATCAACAGCCAGTTTTAAAAGTAACACAGAAGAAAGAAGATTTCTGTCTTCTGTGTTGAGATCTTCTGCTACTCTTGGACATTTTATGAGAGATCCTCAGAAAAAGAACAGTGATGTCACACGGTCACCACATATGTACAGCATCTTATGGTAACACACTTGTGAACCTTACTTTTCAGAAAATTTCCACGTCACTGCTAATGAATTAATGGAGTGCTGCTCAGGAAATAATGAAGTGTGCTGATAGACAATGGAGTGCTGTTGGAGAGCTTTTATTACTTTCTCATCATCAGACATTTAAGGATGGGGCAGACGCTGGATTCCCAGCTTACAGCCAAGAGAGGGAAACGGGATGTTTAAGTGTCTGCAGCAGAGCTCTGATCTTCAAATGGCTAGATCAGTGCAACGGTAGGTTCCTCAAACAGCCCACACTAAATCATGCCAATTGTGCTTTGTGGGTTAAGTCTTTTTTTTTTTTTTATTGCACTTCAGTTTAGCAACAGTAAGATACACTGAATTGCATAACATATGGTGACTGTGCTTTTCTTATGGGCTTTCCATTACCTAATTCCTCTCAGCAAGGTTGTCACGCTCTACACTTTGTTTCTAGGTTCCCTGATTTGATGGTGTCTTCAAGGTACAAATGGACCCTTCTCATGAGATGCAGAATGGAGTAAGCACATGAATAATTTGTATCTAATATCCCCTCTCCTTGCAGCAATATAAACATGCTATTCTACAGTATTCACCTTTCTTGATCCTCTATTCTCTGCCTCTACTTTTGGTTTATCTCTCATTCACTCATAAAGCCTCCATTATGTTAACATTCAGTGGACAGGGCCAAAGGACACATTATTAATTGAGAAGGCTTTGAGTCTATGTGCGTGTGTGAGTGTGTAGGTGTGCACTTGCATTGTGATACTTAAATCTTTCACAGTACAATGCTGCATCACCCTGCAATATGAGTATCTACTTACAGGTACTTTATACATAAGGTGACTTTAAAAGAACATGTATGAAGACACAGGCTTTCAACACAACCAGTGAACACATCCAACGTTACAATATCTCAATGCACATCTGTATGAAAGGGATAGTCACAGAGGGGGAGGTAGCTGGAGTGAGTGGTGGGCTTTCAGAGTGCAGAGTCTGAGATGAGGTCAATGCAACAAAAGTTTAGTGAAAAATCAGACTTTTGATTAAGTCTGGATCAAAACAGCCGTCTGAAGAATATCAGACGACACTATTAATAACCAGCAGGAAACTAAAAACACCTGACGCCCTCTCCCAAAGACATGATTGGTGTCAAATTAAAAGCTTCCATACCATAGGAAATGACTGAAGTTAAAGCTTTAGATATATTGCTAAAAATGTAATCGCTGCGGGACACTGAACCTTAAAGCAACACTTGACAATTAATGTGACACCTCTTACTGAGCTTACTGTGTAAATATACCATGAATAATTCTTTACTGTCAATCTTTTGGCACAAAAGCAGACATTTCATTGACGAAAGCTCCAGGATGAGACATCTGTTGTTCTCTGGTGTATTCAAAAGCTTTCTGCTGTTTGTTGAAGCTTTTTAATGTATACAAACTTTAAATACTCAAATTGATTTTTTTTGTGCACTGCACATTATAAACCTCAAGTGGTGTTTAACTTAAATGTGTCTAAGGAAAACAAAACAAAATAAATTAAAAAAATTCAATCGTTGCCAGGTCCTTAAAAAAGGGAAAAAAGTTGATGGTGCATTTTCCACGTTTATTCCTTTCGTTTATTCTCTGCTGCGTTGCATTTTTTTCCCTTTTGCTACTCAAATTTTCAGTTCAGGAGTTCATCACTTTAAAATGCAGCATGACACACTGCCAGAGAAACGGAGGGAGCGTTATATATAATGTTACATTATATATAATGTAATAAAGGACTATTTATTTGTCTTTGGTATCTGCTTCTGTATGTTAGTTGTCTGTTTTGTAAGGTGACACTGACAACGTAGGGAGGTAAAATGACAAGAGGAGGTGAAATAGTATGTGAAAGGATGGGCTGATGGATGGAACACGGTGGATATGCTGTCTATTGTTGTCATTTGTAGACTGATGTGTGAGTGATGACAAGACCAAATCTGCAGTAACAGCAGATACTTCTTTCTTCTGTGGGAAAGACGAGCTCTTGGATAGATGGCTTAATTAATCGCCAGAATAGATACAGTTGCCATACTCTGAGCTTGTAAGTTGTGATGAAAAAGTTTTGGGACTTCTCACAAACTTTACTTTGGTTGATATCATCTTCATGGTCGTCTTCTTGTGCGCTAATGGGCCACTTACACCACTGCTGCTAACTTTAGATCTCGCCGTTTACTGGGCTGATCATCTTTCGAAACAGAACTCAACTTCTGTGCCAACGTGATGCTCACTGTGTCTGCGTCTGTCATTTTGTCAAGTTGTGTGAAAGAAAGACATAATACAGTAAATACAATAACATTATTTATGGTAGCATCTTGTACTCTATTATATTTTCTTTTGCCGGAAAGAGGATTTTTCATTGGTGACTTAAGCGGTCACTGAGATATAAAGACCTGCCTTAATACAGGAGTTTATAAGGTAAGATCATTAAAGGATTATTACTTCTGATGAGAGCTAGTTCTCTGGCTATGACCCAGAGCAGTCTTTAATAGAGGAGGCCATAGTAGCCAAGCCTGAAGATGGTTTATTAGATCAGGAGCTGGGCCAGGAGGATGCTCATTATGGATGGGAACTGTGAATTCATCCCCTGGGTCAGACTGTCAGCTGTCACTGAGTCTACTGTGACATCCTGACGAATTTCTTCAGGAACATTTAGTGGAAAAGACCTGAAATGTAGCTCACAGCACATTGAAAACTTATGAACTATTTGGCCATAGCAAACACAGTTGCTGGTAACCACATGCTCTGCTCGCCACATCTGGCTCTCTTTCACTTTCTTCTCTTCTCTACAATGAAATCCAAGGTGATACAATGGAAGAAGTACAGAAAGCATCAGGAGAGCATATGCAAGTTGTCAGTTGCAAAAAGCAATCCACCATAGCAGGAAACCTGAAAGTAATCAAGATGTACTCCAAGAAATAAACTGAAGAAATGAACCATGTTCAAATAAGGTGAAGGGTTTTTTTTTATATACATTTTTTCCAAACATACTTTTCAAGTTGTTTTGAAAACTAATTTGCAGGTATACATAAGTGTGAGGGACCGAGCAGCAAGGCATAGAGGACACAGATAACAATGTCTTTCAAAATGGGCTTCCTTTTTATTTTAACCCGCAAAAAACATTCAGGAAGACAAAAATCCAAAAATATAATTATCAGGCCCATAAAAGAGGTCAAGTAAATATAACTCTAATCCGAAATAACTTCCAGAAACTGAAACAAACAATATGGACACAACGTAACTCAAACTGACCTAATCACAAAGACGCAAAAGGGTAGCTTTTATAGTGGTTTGGCCAAACCATTAACACACAATAGGGGGAAACAAAAACAAACACCAATACTAACTACACAGAACATGCTAAGTAAACCTAAAACACCCCTGTTTCTGATAGCACGTGGTTGGTCCTGCTGAGCAGGCATTTTATTTTCAGTCTTCAGCCACGCCCTTTTGCCCAGACAGGAAACAGCCACCGCCCCAAACCAGGTAACTCAAAGAAATAAAAACATAATTAATATAACACAAAACACCTTTAGAAAAACCACACAATGGTACTGTGTGCACGCTTCATAATACCAGTGTTAGGTTTAAGTAAAGTGATCAATAAACTATACCAGTGAAGCAACTGCAAACTAAACTAATGAAGTGAACAAATTGATTTATTTTACCCATGTGTGGCTGATGCCATCACAATAAGCTAGATACTTTTACACTGGGAAAACAATACTAAGCTGCTGTAAAACTGCCTAGCATTAGTATGTATGGGGTTGGAACACGCAATTATAGTCTGTCAGCTTTTCTTCCCCTGTTCTTCTTTTTCTTCTCACTACTTCGTCTTGCAAAACACACTTGGTGGAAGTCACAACAGTTTATAAAATCCAATATTGAATTTAGTTTTGCCCAACAGCAGTGAAGTAGCATTGGCTCTTCAGTTATTTTGGCAGCGCTAATGAATATATTAATGGAAGCATAGATGAGGGCCAAATGTGTGATGATCAGGGAGAGATGTGGATGTGCTGAGGATTATAGATGGATGGATGTCAGGATGAGAGAATGTGGTATTTACTGCAGCAAAGAAAAAAAGGGTTAAGAAGTTAGAAAGCCAGCAAAGGAGAGAGAGAGAGGGTGAGACACAGGCACAGAGAAAGCTTTTTGCAACCTGTCACCAGAGACATCACAGTTTTTCTGCTCAGAGGGTTTTCTCTAGTTAGAAAGAAAGGCTTTGTATGTCTTTGTGTGTGTGTGTGAGTGTGTGTGCCAAACTAAGCCGCAACATGTTAACACCGCCGGGAATGCCTTCCGCTCTGCTGTCCTCTTCTGCACTACTCCATGACTTTTGTCTTTTTCTTTTGATGATCTTTTTTTTTGTGGTTTTATTGAACCTCCCTTTTCTGTCCTCCTCTTCTTCTTCTGTTGCTTTTGTTTTGTTTTTTTTAACTTCTCCTTCTTTTTCATGTTGTCTTCCAGTGTGCCCTTCTTCCTTTAAGAGGTGTTGGCTCTTGTTTATTTATTGTCCCCATGCCATTAGGTCCATTAGGTCTATATCCCTTCCCATTAAACCCGAGTATCTCTGACAGGCTGTGAATATGCAAAGAAAAGCATCACCGTCAATAATACATTAAACAACATGCAAAAAGGAGTAAGATGTATAAAGAAAAGGACAAAGTTAATAAAACAAGAGAGAATAGTCTATTTGAGTAGTAACCACCACTGTGTCAGCTACTGTGAAGAAGAAGAAGAAAATAGTTTGTGCTGGATGTCAGTCTACAGAAAGTGATTTAAGGTAAATGTCTTCCACAAAATTTGTGTTTTTCAGCTGGGACTATTTATCAAATACCAAAAATGCACAGAATGAGGAAGGATACCTCTTCTTGGAGGGCTGTGGCACTTAAACAGATGAGAAAGAGATGCATTGTGACAGGCAGACAGATAGATAGACATGCAGGCAGACGTGGTACAAAATTGGTTGGTGTGAGCTAAAATCTACTCAGACGTGGGTCATGTCAAACAGGGCATTGCAAAGACAAATTGTATTTTTCAACCATCTTGGCCGGAGTTGGCAGGCTTTTCATGCAGCAAGCAGATTGTGTTTTTTTACCGTAGCTGAAAGTTTTTTCAGATGTGTATCTCCAATGTCCTTTTAATGTCCGATTGCTTCATATCAAGGGCAGAATGATTAATCATTGAAAAAAGTAAAGTTTAAACACAAAAGACACAAGTGTGTTGAAATAACACAACTGTGAACACACTTGTGTTGAAATTGGGACATACCTCCATCCCACAAAAGATGAATAATGAATAAACACAAGTAGTTATACTAATATGGTATTACCATCAATAGAAGTGATTTAAATACATCATCAGCATAGAAAAGCACAATCCATTTATTATAGCCACTGTCACGACGTCTGTGTAATATAAGTTAAATTAGTCATCACTCCATCTTGTGTTGCATTGAGGTAAACAGTTGGAAATACAGTGCTGATGCTGATTTTCTTTATGAACTGACGTGTTGTATTTCCCAGGATAATACAAGTCAGGGATTCTAAAATCAGACGACTGTGGAGGATGAGAATAAAAAAGGTGGGATTTTAAGAACTGAGTTGAAACTACTCCAAAAAATAGGATACTGGATTTTGTAGACTGTATGAAGTTGCCATCCATGTCAAGGCTGTGTAGATTTCATGAAGTTGGTGCCACAAGGGGCAAGGGGTCACTGAAGAGTTTGATGAAGGTGTTCTTCCCCCCAGTCTCATAGACTCAATGCCAGTGGCCACTGAGACAGTGCATTACAGAGCAAAAGCTAAATAAGACACTTTACGCAATACAGTAAACAGTAAATAGAATATCAAATATTAAGTAAAAGATAAAAAGTAACTTAATGCTGTTGTTGGTGTACGGGATGACAAAATCGTGACACGTTAATGTGCGGTTTCAGGTGATGAAATCAACAATAGTAATCATTTCCCAAATAGTTTTAAAGCAGTAATCATTCCTAAAACATGCAATATTATTTAAAAATTTTACGTGTAAAATAAAATATTCAAAGACAAAATTACATAATTGAGACTTTTTTTGGTTGGTTGAAAATATATGGACAACATTTTTATGGTAACATTTCTCTCTATCGAGGTGTGTTTAGTAAAAAGCAATTGACATGACTGAAGGATTGTGTAACATATTGTGTCTTTATGTGGCATCAAGTGAAAGCCAGACCTTTAGGTTTGCAGCACCTCAGGCCCAGCACACTATTTCTATGCCGAGATGTTCTTTACTGGGATTCAGACAGCCTAATAGAGGGTCATCCATCCGGAGCCCCAGGTGCAGTCTGGCTGATCAATAGGGCCAGGCAGACACATTTGTAGGACATGCACATGCAGCTATAATTTATAAGTAAATTGTCATATAGCTGTGCAGAGAAAGAAAAAACAAAGAAACAAACAAAAAAATCCAACTACTGTACAGTACACATGTATATAGCTGCAAAAGAAAACACTCAAATACACGACACAAATCTAAAGACATTCTGGCTTTCTTTTGACTTACACACACACACGCACACACGCACACACACACACACACACACACACACACACACACACACACACTCTCTCAGTGTCTGGATACCCCAGCATCACAGCACACAGGAAGGAAACGGTGCGCCCACTGTGATCTATCTTCATAGCAGCAGCATCTGCTCTTGGCCCTGTCTGTCTGTGCAATGTATGAGTGGGAGGTAAATGCAGTGCCCAACACCATCACAGTGACATTAACACATGACGGGATTAAGTGAAGTCCAATACTTTCGTGCTAATATTGTACCATCTTTTTCTCCCTCCTTTCCAGTCTCGTTTCATATTACAGTAGGTATTGTTATTGTTCTTCTCCTGTTACTGTTTTGTCTTTCAATTTGTTTTCTGTCAGATAAATGCAGTCAGTTGGATTGCTACTTTCATGGACCACTTGCATGATAACTAGCACTATTATAGCAGCTGTCAACAGCTTTTTCAAGATTATTTTTATGGCTTCTCAGCTGTGTGAAAGTGGTTGCAACGACCATATAATGTCACTTATGCTGTTTACAGCTTTGGTCTCAATGCCACCGGGCTCCCAGAACACACAGTCCAAAGATGTAGATTGGACTGACACTGTCATGTTGCATAAAGGAGGGTGGAGTAATACAAAATTACAAATTTGCTCAGTCCGGAACAATAGCAACTTTGAAGGGTGTAGAGCGATCAAAGGATGATGCTGTTAGAGTTTAACGATTTTGTTTTTTGTGCAACAGTTGTCTTTCTGTGAAGGAGATGCACCGATGCACTGGTACTTGTTTGGACGTTTCTCAAAAAAATAAAAAAGATAAAGATGAATAAACCCTGTGGAAAAACTGGCTACATTATCTAAACGATTAGCACTTAAGCTACCCTTTAATATACATGAGCTTTTGTAATTAAACACCTCGGCAGCTGGGTTACCACAACATTATAACAGGAGATTTGTTACTCATCAAAGCATGTCAGTCACGTGTCTTTAAAGCTGTTTTTTGCCAGAGATTATTTAAAATCCCGTCACATACAACCCGCTGCTCTCCCAACCCTGATGAATCATTAATACAACCAAATATTATCAAACAAATGTCACAACAAATAATTCTAATCTGATTGCTGGGTTTATTTCAGTAACTGTAACAGATTACAGCTTCAGTATTTTTGGTATATTATCCTGTTACATGTAAATCCCTCACTGCCCAACCCTGATGAGTCATCGCTTCCATTAAGAAATTGACACACATATTACACAGCTGTTATCTTCCATAGCCTTTTATCTTGCTGTGCTCTCAGCTTATCTTCGTAAAAGCAAGCTTTTATCCAGTGTTTTGCATGTAGCATTGTCTTGAAGGTAGGGTGGGGTGTATACACGTGTGTGTGAGTGTTTAAGTATTGGATTTGGTATTCCACTCACATGAAAATCATCATCTTACATCTAAAATTAGGTGCCATCATTACCATCCAGATACGTCTGTGACAGAATTTCTCCGCATTGCATTGCAAGTACCATTGCCTGTTATGTGATTTTGCAATGAGCTTTGCTTATCTTTAAGGGAACAACCTTTTATCCTGCCTCTTCCTCATAATATTGTCTTGTTAGCCGGTGTAATCTCATTCCTTGTTCTTACCATTTCTCTGTTGTTGCTCCACTATTTTTTAAAAAGCTATTTTTAATGGGTAGGGGATATAAATGTTGACTTATTTTGGGCTCGGCTCCTATTCTAAATGCTATTTTTAGCATTTTATGGAAGCTTATTGAACGTCTTTATTACAAGAGTGTTAAACATGACAGCTAGATACTGAAAATTTTGCACAGACCATTTGGTTGGCACTTAAATACTGCGTGCCTCGCAGACTGTATTAATCACAGGAGGAACTATGCCACCAACTCCAGCAGCAGTAGTGGAAGTCTCACGTTCTTACAATGTGAGTGGCGACACAGCTGTTTCAATGTCTGTGCTAATTGTATCTTAGCCGTGTCAGCTAAAGCAATGCATGATGATTACCTGGCACACTGAGAAATCTGTCATATGCCTTAGAGAAGCCTTTTAGAGTGCTTGCATGTATAAATAAAAAATATAGATATTTGGCAGTTTATTAAAAATGCATGACAACAGAAAGCCGATACAGTATATTGCCATATTGATATTTTATTCCATTCCAACCATGTAACGTGTCAAAAGTCAGGTCTTGTAGACCAAAAATGTTTCTATTTGGGCTTTTGTTGTTAAAAACACTAACTACATCATTCTTATGAGCATTGTGTTTCTTTGTACTTGAACTAGAAGTACATTTTTTTGTACAAATCCTGAAAACATAGATTCCTCTTCCATATACTGAGTCTGAGTGTTTTTTTACAGCTGGGATCGAGAGAGAAGTAATACAACATAAAGGTAGACATCACTGCTGTTCAAACTCTTATTCATCCAGATGTTTTTGGTCAGCTAGGGAAACGGAGGTAGAGAAGCAGCCATCTACAATATAAATATAAGTAAGAGTGATATAAAGTGTTGACGAATACTCACGTATACAGCCAGTTAAAAATCAGCAGTTTCAAGAATAACTAAAAAACAGGATGTTTTGGATGTACTCTTCTGTGTGCATGTTCATAGTGATGAATATAATAATAAAAAAAAAAATACTATTGAAATCTACCAAAATTACATTCAGCCCCAATAAAGTGTGTTTTATATTGTAGCTTCTCATTTTCCCACATTTTTTATGCACATTCAGTCTGCGAGCATCCTGTAAAATATGTACTTGTGACTCTATCTGCAAATGTGCAAGCAAGAGATAATGTTGCAGTCTGATGTTGTGACCAGATGATCTAAACACCCCATATTATTTTCAAAGCATTCACATATTCCCCAAGTAGTAGCTGTCTTTTGCTGAAATCACTTGAGTTCCTACATACAGAGATGGGGAGGCACACAGACAAACTCACTGTGCAAAATACCTATGGGGGCGATGAAATCTAACCAGGCATGTAATCGGAAGATTTCTACCAGATGAATATTCACTTTTCCATCAATCTGTTGCTTCATCCCTCTCTTCCATATCACTGTTCCTCTGTCGTTCATTTCTGCCTCCATTTGCCTTCGTTCTTGCAGAAGCAGACGCTCTCACTTGCTAAAGTAAACATCACCAGATGGAAATGGACTTATTCTGTGTGGGTGTATGTGGTGTGTATATGTACTGTTAGTCATCTTTCGCTGTCTTGCTCTCTATGTGTGTAATTATTTATTTTATTTTTACTTATTCTGCACCATGTACATTCCTCTCCTTGGATTTCCTTCCAAAAAGCAAATATCCTTTTCCAATTTACACACAGATACATTCGAATGCACACACACACACACACATGCACACACACACGCGCACACACACACACACACACACACACACACACACTTTAATGGACCAAAGAGCTCCCATGTGTCCACAGGGGGAAAGCCAATCGTCCCATCGTGGTATTACTGCTGTATGAAAAATGTATGACAGGATATGATACAGAGCAGAAGCCATATATACACAGTTGTGAATTAATCATTTGATTTTAAGAGCTCTCGATAAGTCTGCCAGTGCCTTTAAACTCTTTTTATTAATATTTTCTCTTACTTTATCTGTTTTTTTCCTCTTCTTTTTGTCATCTTTGTCAAATGTTTCACTTTCTGTCCGCTCTTTTAAGCACCAGCTATGATTCAGTAAATACTGATGTAACCATTCTGCCCTACCACAAGTCAGGCTGCCAGCTTCCGGTTTGAAATATCATCAATATTTAATTAAGTGATTATCTTTTTAGGACACAACACAGATAAGAATTGGAAAGAGGCTTAAAAGTTGGCTCCAGTTAATGGATAATCCTCTTGTCAAAATGGCCACCCCTGCAGCGGTGTTACTGTCCACCCACCTGACCAAACTAAAGTCCTACAGATAATAATAATAATTTAAAAAAAATGATGGCACTGAAATGGCAATGGAAGGGGAATGGTTTTAGTGACCTTTTGTTCCTGAAAAGGAGTGAAGCTGTGCCTCTGCTACCTGCACAGACTTCCTCCTGCTGAGCTGTAAGAATGAATGAAGAAAAAAAGGATTTTATTTATTTCTTTTACAAAACAAATGAACTTTTTTTGGTCATGGACTACAAGTGAAAATATCCAAATCCATGCCACATCCAGCCAGTCTTAATTTACTTTCAACTTTTTTTTCATTAAATGTTTTGAAAGAAATGCATAAAAATAATTTTAGATTTTTGTTCACGTTATAAAATCATAAAAAATTAATGGAAATGTCCTGTTTAAGTTACAACTGGAAGACCATGATGGCTTTTAAGAGTGTGACTTCATCACCACCACCTGCTTCTGCTTTGTCTTTCGCCCCTAAATGATAGGACAACCCATTTGAGTTGTTTTCTTGACTAAACCTATAGAAATGTTAACCCTAGCGTGTTACCCCTAAGCTTCATGCCAGACTCGGTCAGTGGTGGCTGTTTAGCTGACGAGTGGGAGATAGAATATGATGTGAGAATGCATAGTAAATAGTCTAATTGGAAAAAGCTGAGAATAAGGCACGCAGGACCAGGACATTAAAGTGCAGCACAAGGACAATATCATCTATAACCACTGAATCCCTCTGAAAAGGGTTCCTTTGAGACTCTGGTTGAGCTTTTGTTTGAATACCTTGAATATAGAAAATATGAATATAGGGAAAAAAAAGGTTTTGAGCTCAAGGCTTCAAAAATCTTAAGATTTCCAACTGACCTTCTATTAAATATAACATTTCTGAAAAATATACATCATGCAGACTCCATTAGAGCGTCGTCTGACCATACTCTAAAATATTGTCAGTCAAACCCATCGCTTATCTATGGCAGAGATAAAGGGAGTGTCTGCAACAATAAGGCAACAGTTTTAAGGTTAAACCTACATTTTGAACACTGATATAATAGGGAACTACTCTCAAACCACTTTTAGGCTCAGGTTAATTCTCTTTTGAGGTAGACTGTTGCCCATGAATGTTTCCTTATAGGTACAGCCAAAGTCAAATAAAGTCAGCTGTGATTTTAACACTAGAACTGCTACAACAACCACAACAACAGCATTAATGGCTAAGACGTCATTCCTTAAAGAGGTGAAGCTGTACATTATCAGCTATTCTTTTCAAACTTAAACAATGATTACACAAAACAAGCATTTAAGATCAATCCTTAGGGGGTTTTCTTTGTTTTATTTATGATTTAGGTCATTTCATTCAAGACTGGAAAGTTAAAATACACATGAGGATAAAGTAATAAACAAAGGGTACAACAAATAACATAACAACTAATACATCTAAAAAACAAATGTAGTTATTATGGAAGAACATTATGAACCGATCACCAGACCTGCAGCCTCTCATTCAGCGTCCACACCGCTCTGCCCCAAAAGGAAATCTATGCTGTAACTTACGTTGTAACCAAAAACCCATTTTTAACCCTACATCGTAACCTTCTACATAACCCGACATGCACCTTCTGAGAAATATAACTACACGTCAGGCCTTTTGTGATTGATAAGTTCTGTACTGTTGATTCCTCATGTGCATTTCCAGCTATTCTTTTGTGGCATTTCTTGAGTTTATCAGTGAGAGAATAACGATCATCGCCTCAGTAGAAGCAATAGTAATAGCGTCAATATAAGAACTCACAAATGTCGGCAGATTCCTGGGACAAGATTACTACTGAAATAGACGTGAGGGAATGTACGAAGAAGAGGAAAAACCTGAGGGACAAATAGGTTTGCCTCCAGAAAAATGGCATCACATACAAAACAACTGGACATGACCACATGGTAATTAACATGTAACCACACACAAGCATAAATGTGGGCAATGACGTTGCATAGGTCTCTCACAGGTCTCCCTGCAGAAGTCTAAATCAGCCATAAATCTGCAGCTTCACATCCTCAGCTCTCCTGCTCAGTGCTGAAACCCATTTGGCTAGTCTTCTTTTGATTTCACTCTTTATTTGCTCTGATTAGTTCACCACATTGTGGACTTTCTTTTAAGTTCAGCTATGGTTCCCCCACAGCTCAGAACAGCCAGCAACCAGCCCGGTCACACTCTCTGCTATGACTCAAAATCCCATCCTCAGCCCAGCAGTAATTATTCATCTTTTGTCTAACTACACTCACCTATATATTTACTTACCTATCACATATAGCTAACTCTGACTCATGTTATAAAGCAGCATTCACAGCAAAATGTGTATCAACAATCCTGTTGCTACGCAACTCGGCATGCGGCAGCAGTGGTTCTACATTAGTTCTAGATAATCCCTTTTTCTTTCATTTTTTTTAATTCCGCATGTCCCAAAATTCAGTATTTGATTAGTGAAACCATTTTAAGTAAGTCAGGAAATACGAGATGATCGAGGTTTTATTTTAGCTGACATATACAATTTTTTTTAAAATGCCAAGAGGTTCAAACTGACCCCCGTGGTGGTTCTACTGTGAATACCGTGACTCTTTCAGAAGCAAACCACTAATACTAGTGTTCAAAATCCAGTATCCAAGTTTAACCATTGCAGTCTTTAGTGGTGGTGCCGTTAGTCTCGCAGTCAAACGTGTGGTTCATTGCTGGGTAACATTACTCTCCTGGCATAACTGCTGAACTTTTCCAGTCGATGATAGCGAATCAAAAGCAGCGGTGCACTTTTTTTTTTTTTTTTACCATTTGACTGATCCATTTGATATTCAAATTTAGCATACTGTGCAGTCTCCAAAATAATCAGCATTCTACATTTTTTGACTAAAGTATTGTTTTAATGTTGGCAGATACAACCAAACCACAACAAACATGATGGCAGTTACTTGGTCTTAGCCTTTGCTTCTCTATAATACTGGCTGGGTCAACACTTTCTGTGGCCATTCCCCTGCTAAACTGCATTGCTTTAAAAGTCTCCACTGCTCGGGAAGCTCTTGTACAGTGGAGCGCCCATTAAGACACACAACTATTATATCTGTGTTGTTGTTGGAGGTGATAAATCAGCAGCTCTGAATAATTTACCAGCATGGAGGAGGAGTGCGATGAGAGATTTAAAGGTACCACACAGAGAATGGAAAGCTCTCATTTTGTCTCTCTCACCCACTTTTCCCTTGCTCTTTTCCCTGATCAATTTCTATACCCTCATATGTCTCTGTATCAATTCTATTTTTCTCTCCAACTGGCTTTGGGAAGGAATCATACTGCTTAACCCAAAAAACACATAAACACACTAACCCTTCTTTGAACTGTTTGTGAAAACATATAGTGTATCACCATAGGCAGAAATCTTATTGAGCTATACTGTTATTTTGCATGTGTCAGATTTGTATCTTAATTATGTTCTCACATGTTTTACAACTGATAAAGCTTTTTCTATGGATATATATGTTTGTTTTTTGGATTATCAGATGTTTTGGTAAAGAGGAGGGTGAAATTTGCAGTAACCT
>VOQK01034880.1:15447-26484 GCA_015052645.1 Benitochromis conjunctus
CAGTATAAGTGCTTGCTTCCTGTCTTAACCACACAAGATCCACTATTCCACGCATCATGTTTTTTTTTTTTCACTATTGTTTGTGTTCTGCCAAAACCTTGTGTTTCTCAAAGGTCAGCTTTTCAGTATCTGAATCTATAGTCTCACATAGTCAGACCTTTGCCTACTGCTTACTCACAGTGCAATAGAAAGGTCTTGCTAGAGCTTTTCTTAAGACAGAATGAAGGTAAACTGATGAAAACTGAAGGGTTTTCTTTATGTCATATATTTCAGTGTTGAAACACCTCCTATAGATCACTCTTTGTATGACACATATAATCTATTACAATGGCAACAATAGTGCCACAGTCTGGATTTAGTGGTTTGATAATGGAATTAGTAATTTTGTGGTCTAACTTCTGACTTTTGTTTTTGAGTTTTGTTTTTCTGGTGAAAAAAAAAAAAAAGGCTTTGGGTTAAATTAGTAAAATAAAGCGTTTTTTTTTTTCATGACTAGGAAAATCAAAATGCTACAGTATCCTGTTGTGGATCTTGAGGTCAATGAGGTGATTTATTCAGTTGGAACTGGCTAGAAACAGGCACGTTTGCTTTTTAAAGCTTGATTTGTGGTCACTGCACATGGGTGTTTCCCAGTAAGCCAGAGCGTAATATTTACACTGCTACTGTCAAACCAAGATGAATGCTGGGGATATAAGTAGGGATGGGAATTGATTAGAATTTAACAATTCCGATTCCATTATCAATATCACTTATTGATTCGATTCCTTATCGATTCCCTTATTGATTCTCATTGGCTCCACTTTGAGAATCACCACCATCACTAAGCAGCATTACATTCAGGCAAATCAGTTACATCCTGTGCAATATACAATGTGTGTGCACGTTTGAGGTATTTCGCCTCTTTGCTGTGATCAGTGTTGTAAAAAAAAAAAGTAATTATTGTACGTATTACAGAAGACTTTTCTTAAAATTAATGCAGTACGTTACTTATTAATTACACCCAGGAGAAAGCCATTCATTATACTACTCCTTATGTTACTTTCATATTACTCTGTAAAATGATCTGAAACACTCATAATGATCAATTAACAATATAAACTTACAGGATATGGGAATCAGCTGATCGTAGCACGAGTGGAAGAACTGATAAGTGGGATCGATGGGCAGGCAGACTAATCATTCCAAAGGATTGGACTGATGGGAACCGGTTTTCTACAAGAACCGGTTCTCGATTCCCATCCTTAGATATGAGGTAGGACTGATTTCTGTCACGGGCTGGGTCTGTGACCCAGCATTTTGTGTTCATTTGTATTGTTGACTTCTTATATTATTATTGAAGATATGTTTAGTTCTTGTTGTTGCTATTATTAGTTAGGATTTGAGTTTCCTTGTATTTTCAGATTCAGGTTCATCTAGTTATCTTAAGCTCCTAAGTTGCTCAGTCTTTAGTTCTCTGTTTATTAGATCCATTTGTGTCCTCACCCCCTGTGGTTAGGTGTCTCTTGTTGGTTCATGTCTTAAGCTGTCATGTTTCATGTCTGCGTGGTTCACGTTGTCAGGTTTGTGTCATGTCTGCGTCCCGTCATGTTTCCTGTTTATTTTGAAAGTCTTGTTTTCATGTTCCATGTGCTTAGTTTACACTTCCCCTGTGGTGTCATTATGATTTATGGTGTCAGTTGTTTCCTCATGTGTGTCCACTTCCCCTGATCACCTCCTGTGTGTATTTATTCTCTGTGTTTCATTCAGTGATTGTCACGTCGTCCGTGTTTCCTCCCACCACGTTACGTCAAGTTCCATGTATGTCATGATTCTGCTCAGGCCGTGTTCATGTTTCATGTTCTTGTTGTTCATAGTTATCACAGTTTAGTCATGGTTATCATAGTTTAGTTTTCCCAGTACAGCTTTTTGTTTAGTTTTGCCGCTGTTTGCCTTTTGCTTTATTTTTGTGATTCATGTTCATCAGCCTGAATAAACGGCTCGCTTTTTGTTTGAAACCCAGTTCTGTCTCCTTCAGTGTCTGCATTCGGGTCCGTTCCTCAAACACACCGTCGCACCACGCCGTGACAATTTCAGCACTGTAAACTTATAATGTCTTAAAGCTGCGTCCTATGTGAATTTATTATTATGAGGTTATTATGACTTTTAGCGAGTATATAAAAACTATAATTCACAGGTGTTACTATTTTAATGCTAGCAGGTTTTTATAGTGTCCATTACTATACTGTTACAATGTGGTTTTGCCTTACAGGTATGCTCTTGTTTCCACATATTACCCCATATTATGAATATTACATTTGTAATTAAGTAGTAATAACTTGCCATTGCTATGTTATTACGTCCTGTTTCAGCTTATTACCCCACTATTACTACATTATTTCTGAGCTGCAGCGTTAGATTGAGAAACAAA
This sequence comes from Benitochromis conjunctus, assembly GCA_015052645.1. Taxonomy (NCBI): domain Eukaryota; kingdom Metazoa; phylum Chordata; class Actinopteri; order Cichliformes; family Cichlidae; genus Benitochromis; species Benitochromis conjunctus. Next base: position 17,855 of record VOQK01034880.1, read on the forward strand.
TGCTAATATTTAAACTGCAATTTTTTGATGATGTAGGATTAGTCAGAATGACATATTGGAGTAATATTTAGTTGTTTGGTTTTGTTCCAACTGCTAACAATCTGGCTGTAATTATTAAACAAGCACACCAAAAATTGTTTTGTAAGCTTGAAGTAAAAGTAAGCTTTTGTGTATTTGATCCTAATAGATTCAACATGCACTATAATGCATGGTGTCCATCGCTGTAAGGAATTCAAGATACAATAGGTGATTCAGACTCAAATAAACTAAAAGAAAAGAAGGGTTGAATGTTTCAGCTATTGAACAAGGATGTTTGATTCATGTGGGTTAATAAGACCAATCTCTGAATTTAGAAGTCTTCAGTCTTCTAATAAGAACACTTGGTTCATAGCGCCGTGTTCTTATTTAAAAACGTAACAGCCAATTAGCTTCAGCAAACTTCACTGTGAGTAATTAGCTGTGAAAGGGAAGTGTGCTGAGAAAAGGACAGTGTTAATTACAGTTATGATTGCTTATCGTGTCATATTTTATTTATTTATTTTAAAGCCCACAAGTGATTTATTCCTTAGAAATAGATTTGTGAAGACTTGTATGGCTTTCAACAAAAAAAAAAGTTAACATTTAGGTTGCTTTACCTTTAGGGTAGATATTTAAGGCTACTTTAGATATTTAATCTGGAATCCATTTTATGAGATGACTGAGTTCGGTGTAGCAGAGTGGATAAATTGGGGCCATTCCTGCTATAAATATACAAAGGTATCTGAGAAATTGAATTTGTAAGTTTCTGGGTCATATGGTGTTCTATCACATGCACGAAACCTCAGATTAGATCTGTTTAAACATTCACGTCTGTGTGGTTGGTTTTACTAGGGAATCTAATGAAGTTTGTTCATGTAGCTCTAAATAGCTTACAGGATCTAATTTGCTTCATTTTAACCAGGACCAAATTTCTGCACTGAAAAGCTTGACTCAGTTGCCAACAGTAAACACTTAAAACTCTTTGCTGCCTGGTTGATTGTATCATGGCTATCACATGACTCTTTGCCTCTTCAATATTAGTATTTAGACATGTGGTCTAACGCAAGGTTTACTAGGGAATAAAGTCTCAAAGATCAAATCGCCACCTATATTTGTAGCATTTAAATAACATTATCGATCGACCAACACAATTCACCTTGTCGACTATGGTCATGATACAGGTCACGTGCTGAAAAGTGTCATCAATAATAACATAGAAACACAAAGGAGAAAAAACAAGCAGTTTTATCTGCCACGTGAAATAAAAGTGCTGATATACTGCCAGGTGAATGACTTGTGCTCACTGAACTGTTAGCTAGAAGGGTATCAGATGTGGAAGAGCGGGGCCCTTCTGTTTCTCGGCACTCTAAAATCAAAAAGCAGCACACCCGGGTCTGCTGACAAACAAGTGCACTACATTTGTTGACATGGAAATACAGATACACAACTCTAATATCGGCAACCTTATGTCTCAAAGTTACTCAGGCATGAGTCTGTGCAAATGCTCTTGTGTAATGAAGCAGAAACTTTAATAAGGACTTTACAAGGCAGCGATTTGATTCTCTTTCTCTTCCTCACGCTGTCTCTCTCACTCACGCATACCTGCACACACCATTTAATTTAAATCCCACCCAGGTTGAGCGGTCAAGGGAGCGAGGAGAGAGAGCAACATGTAATGAATATTGGGACATGCTGCATATTAGCTGTCACAAAGAGATGTCCATGTCAACATTTTCATCTTCTCGCTTGCTTTTCTTTGCACTCCCTTTGAGCTGTTGCTGCCTACTCTACTTTTTATGCTCTCGTGCTGAAACTCAGATTGAATATGGCTGCTGTGGACGTGAACGGACAGAGACGTTTTAAACAGATAGTGTACACGGGAAAATAAGGGAAAACCTAAAATCAGGTAATCATGGAAGTATTCTGAATTACCAATAACAGTATTATAACTTGAGCTTTCATCACTTATTCAGATGCATTCAATACATTCGATGGATTGCGTTGTAGACATTTCATTGACTTTGTACTGAAAAAAATTGCTAATATAAAAACTGCTGACCGCATGATTTTTAGCCTATATAAATATGGAAATATATGTTGGTTGTGAAATTTGTAATGTCATTTGTCAATGTCGTACACCCAGCAACACAATTCTAGTCACCTTTGTTGTATTGTGGTAACAAAGGATTTCAAAAGTGATGGTTCTTAGTACCTGGGCAATTAGACTTTCATAAATATGTGCATGTCTGGATTTCTTTGAATGTTATTTAACATTGTTGTTATATGATAGTGAATAGGTGTTCTTCCTCTGGGTCGCTATGGGCAAACTGCGCTCACTTGGTGAGCATATGAGAGCCACACAGAGAGTGGTAGTGTGAGGAGAAAAAGGGACCCTTGGTGTGGATTGTAACCACAGCGGGGGTACTTGTCTGCCATCTCTCACTGTGACAACCTATAAGAGAGATCAGGGGAGGTGGAGGAGGAGAAACCAAGAAATGCAGGGGTGGTGGGAGACATGGAGGAGAGGGTTTTCTTGAAGCTCAGTGAAGCGTTGATGTTTTCTCTGTCCAGCTGAGAGCAAAGAGATAGAGAACCTATCTGCTGTACCAGGGGGTCTTCAGAGAGACACACGCAGGAGAAACAAACAAAGGACGGAGAGATGGTGAGTAAGGCTGAAGTGAGGAGGGAGAGTGAGATATTGATGTGAAGATAAAGGCAGATAGAGGCAGGAGGGATTAGGAGAAGACAGCTGTGATAATAATTGTTATCATCATCACTGTGTTTTGTTCTGCTGTTACAGTGGGGGTGCCACTGGTCAGGTAGATCACCGATGAAGCAGCATGTGGGATATTTATGTAGACTCCCCTTCTGCAGTTGGCTGAGGTCACAAACTGCTTGAGATTTAGGCACAATTACATGAAGCATCAAATTTGACCTACAGTATTTTAACTCTGACAACATATTATTAATATACTCAGAGAGGTTTTTTTAATTAGTTTTCTTTGCCACAAGGTGCTTTATACTGTAGACCCTACAATAATACAATAATAAGAAGGATTTTAAATTCAAGTCTGAATTTAACAGGGAGCTGATGAAGAGAAGTCAGTTTGAAGAGATATGCTCTCTCTTTCTGGTCCTTCTCGGGACTCTTCCTGCAGCATTTTGGATCAACTGAAGGCTTTTCAGGGAGTTTTTAGGACATTCTGATAATAATGAATTACATTAGTCCAAAATTAATATATGAATGAACCAGTTTTTCAGCATCGCTCTGATAGAAGATGTTCCTATATGTCTCTATATGTCACTCTGTATGGGGTGTGCAGCTGCTTTTGTATCGCTGAACAAGCGTAGCGACGGTGCGGTTTGCATTGCTAGCAGTATTTGTTGTTGTCATGAGGTGGACTCTGTCACTGATTCCAGTCTTAACTTCCATGGACAGGATTTCTAGTCACATTTAAATGGTGCAGAATCTCCAGTTTGATGGCCTCAGGATCACCCTCTGTGTTTTTTAGATTATGTGGATTTTGTGGTTCTTTTTGCCTCATCAATTGATGACAAGTGTGAAGTAGTGGGAATAATAATTAGCACTACTGAGTTTGAGGCCATGGTTCTCAGCTGTGGAACGGTAGAGTGCCCACTCAGGGTTGGGCAGAAGTTAATGCTCCAAATGGAAGAGTTTAAGTATCTCAGGGTCTTGTTCATAAGTGGGGGGATACTAAAGTACTTTTGTAACATAAAACTTGGATGCCATCACTCAGTCTTTGTGATGAAAACACAGTTTATGTGCTTAACATATACTTTGTCATTTTGTCCTTTATGGACCTACTGATGCAGTTCATACATTTATTTAAAAAACAAAACAATTCAGGCAGTGATTGTTCAGTATCTAATGTCACTGAGAAAAAAAGTTCACCACACTGTTCATTTCCTGTTTCCAACCAACAGTCAATGCTGTTGATTTTTAAAGTATGACCACAATTGTTCTCCGGCTTGTTTATTATTGTAACTGTAATGACTAAGTTCCCTTAACCTTAACAAAGGATTGGCCTAAACCCAAACCTTGCGAGACATGACTTTTGACCAGTTTGTGTGCCTACCCACAACATAGTCATAACATCTTGTCATCACAAAACTGATATTTTCTATTGTAATAGCTAAATCGTGTGAGCACCAGATAGAAAACCTTGCATCTATGTGTTGTGCAAAAAATAATAAATTAAAGGAACAGAAAGTTAAACCTGCCTTCAGAATGAAACACAGAGATGCTTTCTGACATGAGTATCAGCAGGACAATGTGCTTGTCTTACAGTCCATTTTAAACCACTGTACAACTATGCCTTGACCCAGCTGTGACTAGAGCCATCCACCCACTCTGACGCTTTTCCCACTCCCTACTTTCAGATCACATTACCTCCTCCTGACAGACAACGGTCATAATTCTAATCGTCAGTGGAGGGGTTTTCCTGTTCAGTGACTGATTATGTCTTGTTTTTTTTTGTTTTTTTAAACTAGTCTATGTCCATAAATATAAGAAAAGAACAAGACATTCTCAGTGCATCTGACTGTGGTGACACCACAAGGGTCTATGAAAGATATCCATCTGGCCTGGGAATGCCCTGGGATCCCAAGGGATGAGCTTGAGGAATTGGCTTGGAAATGGGACACCTGACCATCTTTGCTCTAAATGTTGTGTGACTCTTGTGACTAAGCAGCAGAGGAAGTACACTAAACAGCCCACCCTTTTACAACAATATGTATGTGGTAGTATGAGTCATAGTGACATCCACATGATTCCCAGAATTCAAACTTACAAGGACAACAGTGCATTTTTAGAGATGAACAAGGTACTATTGCTTTCATCTCCCACATGTTTTGAAGTTGTGGCTTATTGGTGATAACATAATTGAATTCATTTTATTTCAATTCAGTATATTTGTATAGCCTGGTATCACTTGTAGAGCTTCAAAGGGCTTCGCAGGGATAAAAAAAAAAACAACCCCTGATCATCCATATATAAAAATGAATTATACATAAAATCCTGTAAAACACAAAGAAACATGGCGAAAGAAAGCAAACTTGGAAGAAACCGAAGCACAAGGCTGATATGATACTGATAAAGATCAAAATTTACATTTGCTCTGTTTCTACCAGATTACTAAATGTGGCTTAATCCACCGACGACTACTGTAGTAAAGTGGGATTATTATTAAGTGGAATCAGTAATGAAATGCCAGAAAAGGGATGTTTTTAAGAGTTTCGTGATATTTTCAGTAGACTTTGATTCCACAATACTCTGAGGTTTTCTCTAATATTTAAAGGTTTTAAACTGTTCCAGTTTGACGGCATGAACAGCAAAAAAATGAACAGCATCCTCAATTTTTCCAACCAAGAAGTATTGGATATCTAAGAGTAGTAGAGGATCTTCGAATCTACCACTTGGCCAGGGCTTTTCTGTGTGGACTTTACATGTTGTCCCTGTGTCTGTATGGGTTCTCTCCAGGTACTCACGCAATCCAAATACATGCAGTTAGTGGGGTTAGATTAAACTGGCCATAGGTGGGAACATGAGTGTGAATGGTTGTCCGTGTGTTAGGGTTTACTTCACCTGCCTTATGGCAGCTAGAGGCTCCAGGCCTCCGCAAACCTGAACTGGATGGGTGAAATGTATGGCTAGATGGATGGATTTGTTAGTGTTTGTTAAGCAACTCAGTGGTCCAGACAGTAAATGAGGATTTCAGTCATATCCCTTTAAAGCCCGAACCATGAAATAATTGCCAGAAAATTCATTTTGAAAATGGAGTTTATTGAAACGTCTGGCAAATTTGTTTAAATAATTCATAATTCAATTTTAATTTCCATATATGATTTTTTTTATTCATATCATATTTTCTGCATCTGGCTTTTTTTTTTAATTGATTAAAAATGTGTTGTCAACATTGAAAATGCTATTAGGCAAGGAAATATTTAACATTTCTACTCTTGTTTTACTCTTTATTAAAATTTTTTGTTTATTGTTTCTCTTTTTTATCTCTTTTTTTCTGTCGTGTAGTCACACATTGTGAACAGTTGATTTTACGGAGGCAACTCGGGTCCTGCTGTGTGTGAGCGTGTGTGCGCGTGCATGTGAGTGTGTTGCAAATTAATGTATTTTGCGAACCATCCTATTATTAAAACATGGAGATTACACATCATGAATGGGCCTTCTATTCTTCATTTTAAAAATGAATGACGGGTAGGGAAGAAGGGAGCAGAGAACAGGAGGACGGTGGGTGGCTCGAGAGAAGCTCTGAAGAGGCGAGAGCAGGGGAAAGGACCGAGGCTTCGGTTTTAAACACAGTACGTAGAAGCTACATTAGAGCTATCAATAAATCAAGAAATAAGAGAGTAGTTTAAAAGTCAAGGAAAAGAGGTACGTGCTACATCTCTTTCGCATAGCTTGTCACCATATTTGCATCTTAAAATAACTGTCATTCCACTCAACCGAACGCTGTTTTATTTTATTTTTTCATAATTGCCTTTTTTGTTTAATGATGTCATGAACCGTAGCGTACACCATAAATATGATTGCATATTTGTCATTAAAAATAATTTAACATGGGAAAATATTGCTCCAGTCTTTTACCCGTATATTGTTGCAACTAATTAGATTCCAACAACCTTGTAATGCTTGGGTGGAACCACATTTAATAATGAATGCTTCTTGCTTTGTTTTAGATGGTCTTAATTATTGATCTAATTTTTCCAAAAAACTTCTGCATTCTCACGGTTAAATGCTTCAGTTTCATTTGATGAGTTTTCACGTGACCGTTGAATGAATATTTCAAGTGTATCTGTACTTAACAAAAAAAAACTTGTGTTAGAAAATCAATATTTTTTATAATATAACGTGATTATAACAGGTAATGAGCAACAAAGTGCCTTGACTTCCTGCACTGTTTTATATAATAGCTGTATTTCCGATTGAATGCTAGCAAAGCTCATACCGCTTCGATAACATGTAGCTAACTCCATTTCACTGGTTTACTTTTGAGGACTTTATTTTACTGTGATTTTAATGATTCTATTTTGAACCTTTTGAGATCAAACATGCAGCTTCTTGCTATAGGAAAGTTTGAGTAAGACACACAGAGACACAGTACAATTTCAGTAACACTTTTTTTTCTTGATTTTTTTCAGGTTTTTGTTGCACCATAAGAGGTGGGATAACCTTTTTCTCACTTTTCTTCATCAACACTCACAGGAACTTATGATTCTTTTAGAAAGATATTTCTGTTTGTCTCTTTTTACTTTTCACCATCTTTATCTTACAAAACCACACATCCAATCTTCAAAAATCAGCTGTATCGTGAGAAATCTCACATTCTGGTTTCCATTTGAGTAAATATGTGCAAACCTCTATCTGGACTAAACAATTTCCTTTAGTGCAAAGTAAGTGACTTTGCATGAAATTAAGTCAGCATGAAACTTAGACATAGAAACATTTGAAACATGTTTTTGAATTCAGAAATCAAACACAATCTTCCATTCTAAATCAACGGTGACTATAATTTTTACTCAGGGGATATACCTTTTTTAGACTTTAAAATATTACATCATCATTATGCATTTTCTTGGTCCTCAGAAGATGGCTCTAATTTACCATTAACATGATATTCCATTGCTGCGAGAAAGGAAATATTCTTCCAAGCTTGTTTGTTGTTTGGTATTTATTGATGCCATTCTGATTTTGGTAACATCTTCATAAGGACGAACTTAACATCAAAATAAAAATGTTGGCATACACTTTAAACAGTTTGATGTGTTGCTTGAGCGTTAGCATGGAAAGTTATAAAAGAGGCTGTGCTTTTGTGTATATGTATGTTCACGTGCACATTGTGTACACAGTTCTATGAAATGAAAGCATGACATATAATTTAGAGAATACAAGATTCATACAAAATAGGACAACCACCATTAATGACAAAGTTAGCCTGTGTTTGAGACATCTGTCAAGCTGATAAATATTGGGGGTGAATCTGTGAATTACTGGCTTAAACAACATCCACCAGCTTTTGCCTCAATATAAAAGCTTTATTTTCTGCAAACTAGATATACGGAATGATTGTATGCAAAGTGGTTTGATAGACTGACACAGATATATAAGCCATTTCTTACTAGCTGAGGTGATAATGTCTGCTGAAAAAGAAACCAGAGTTCAACAGGAAAATGTTGAGAAGACAGTCAGCGTAGTTGAATCATGTGCAATTCACATAAATAAATAGAAATAAATAAATCGTATATAACTATGTACTGTATGTATTCGACACAATAATTTACTACGAAAAATCACAAGCTGTGTAAAAATTGCTGTGGGGAAAAAAGGCATAATGAGGGGAAATAATAAAAAAATCAAGATGCAGAGGTTAATTTTTCTTAAAAAAAACAAACAATCAGGGGTAGTACATTTAGAGGAAAATTCACATGACTTGTGACTTGTGGGGGATTGAAGGTCTTAGTTTAGTTACAGTTTTGCGAAGGATGTATAGTCTAGTCCATTTATATTAAACAGTGATTTATGGTAATCATCAGGATAAATAAAAATCAAATGACATGCTTTAAACAAAGCAGAACTG